>BMAO01025825.1:0-262259 GCA_019973975.1 Trichonephila clavata | reverse complement strand
ACTTTCTACTCTACTCAGTTGATATCATTTAATTGTT
Organism: Trichonephila clavata; assembly: GCA_019973975.1. Lineage (NCBI taxonomy): Eukaryota > Metazoa > Arthropoda > Arachnida > Araneae > Nephilidae > Trichonephila > Trichonephila clavata. Next base: position 262,222 of record BMAO01025825.1, on the reverse strand, counting down.
TTCTTTTTATTATTAAGATGAGAGGGTAATTTTTTTTTATGTAAAATTAGGAATCTCGGTAATTTCGGCCGTTCGCTCCTTGCTGACATAAATATATTTTCTAAAGTCAGTCTGATTATTTAAGTGACCCATCCTCTTCTAAATTTTCAATGGTACTTTCTAATAAAAATTCCGTACTGTTTTGATGATATGCAACTGAAATTTTCTTTTTATAGCATGCTGTGTTTCGTTGATTTAATTTGTTAACTTACTTAAAAATGTAATAGTATTTTATCTCCTGAAAATCAAATATCATATTTTCAGTTCTGTAGGAGATTTTAACCCGGCAGAGCTATGAGCTCCACTAAAATATTTCCCACGTCGAATGTGCCCCTCGCCCCCAAAACACAAATTTCAAAGTCCATCTGAGTCCTCCAGAACGTCTCAAATCAACTAATTGCTCCGCAAGACGTGCGCACGGTGCAAAGCAATGAATTACTTTAGTAACAACAGAAAATGAAAGTAAAAATATTCATACATACAAAATCTAGGCGTACAGTCATTACATACAGAATACATACAGTCGGGGGAAAAAAAACTTAATTGCGTTTATAATTTCGCACCCATCGATTCGTTTTGAAAAATTAGTTTTGAAATTCTATGAATAAGATCGAAATAGATTAAATGTTTTTTAAAAAAAGCTAAAATAAACAGTAAAAGATTTAGAAAAAAAAATCTAAAAAGGGGCATATATATATATATGAATTAAATGTTTATTCACGGGGCCTTTTAAGGCTACAGGGGCGCCATTGGCGATGGATTTCATAATCTCAAGTGATGAGTGCGACAGGTGACCTGGCTCCCAATCTCCAAACTTCCACACCCTACAAACGTGAGAACTTAAGTCTCGAAAGATTTAACCAGCATCATGCCTTCTGTAATGCGTATCTTAAATGGTACTTGGACTCGAAACCCTTACTTGACGAAAACAATGCCAGCCATGAGTTCGCGAACATGGCCGCTCGGTTATCACGTTCTTAGTATTGGGTAGAAATGGAAAGCAGGGGAAAAAAAGTTTCTGTACGCTAAACAAAATATGCAACGGTGGAATGAGGTAAAGAGAGAAAATGATCTATCTGTGTTCCTCCAAACTTTAAAGATAGACAAAATAAGGAGAAAAAATAAACCACGACACAATTCAAAATATTACGCGAGCCTATAATTACAAACTGCAATTTCCAATTTTTAGGTATAATCGTCTATAACGCCCCCCCCCCCTTCTTACGCAAAAACCTGAAATTCACATATGCAGTGTTTTTATTTTTGAAGTGAAAACTTCTTTAGCGGCGTTGGACACTTTTTGGTAAGAGAAAATCTTATGAGTTCGCGCCACCGACATGCACTGACTGGCGCATGCGCAGTGTGCGATTCGCCTTAGACACTTTTTGGATGGGTGAAATCTCGTGCGTTTGCGTCATCGAAATGCTTATAACAGTATATCTGTAGCTATACAGCTGACGTATAGTGCTGTGTATATCTTATACGTGAAGTTGAACGGATTTAGTGAAAAGTTCAATGTGTATATGCTGTGCATTGCTCGTTGCGATTCCGAGAATGGGCAATACATGTTTAGGGTTGCCGTTTATATTTCGCCCGGAAAATCTATGAGACAGATACAACTTTTATTCGAAATTTTTTCATGATTTATACAAAAGAAGGTTCTGAAATAGTCGAAAAAAGATTTGGCGAAAAATATATGATAATGTACCGATGATTTTAAGTGGAGACTTCAACATTAACTTTGCAGATGATAAAAATCTACCACTAATTGAATTTCTAAATGAAACACTTAATTTAAATATATCCAATGTGATCGAAAACTCAGTACTACAAAATATAAAACAACGATCGATGCGATTTTTACACGCGATACTTAGATAAATTTGAATCAAACATTTTCCTTTCTTACTTTAGCCTATAAAAAAGATACATAAGCTTATTGTATCTTTTTTAGAACAAAATGAAATAATTGAAAGTACAAAAGTCTAAGTATTGTTAAAATTAATGATGACAATGATACAAACAATTAAAATAACGTTAAAAATCAAGTACATTGAAATTTAAGTAAATACAAATACAATGCATAAATAATATGATTGTATATTAATTGTTATTTCATTTGAATTGTATTTATATTTTGTCATGATCTGTACAGCCCGTGATATATTTGAATAATAAAAAAACATATAAACATGCATTTAGTTGTTGTTCGGAGTGTCAATAGATGTGAAAACCAGATTGATGTTGATAATTTTAATTCAAACATTATGAAATTTCAAATTTTAGTACTAAAAGTTCTAAGTTTTCACTTCTATCGGCAGTTTCTATAACTGCCAACTTTTTTTGTTTGAAGTCATTTATTCGAAGTACTACACCAGATTTTTGAAAAATGGTATACCTCTAGAACTAAATCCCAAAAGAGCAAGAAAAGAAGTATTAGAAAGTATGAGGATGTGTGTGTGTGTGTTTTAAGGGGAAAAATCATATACAAAAGGTGTCATGCGTCATTCTATACTAGAAATAGTGTATGAGGGAAAAATAGAAGATTGGAGTGAAATTAAAACAGACATACTCCGAAAGCATAAAAAATATAGTCCATCTAACAATCTAGATCAGGGGTACTCAACCTTTTTTTCTGCTGAGCCGCATATATATGTTAGCTATTCCATGCGGGCCGCATGCATATGTTAATTATTTCACACGGGTCGCATACATATGTTAATTATTTCCCGCTGGCCGCATACAAATGTTAATTATTTCACGCGGGCCGCAACATGAAAATGGAAGGGGGAAGGGAGATAAATACTTTCAGACCAAGATAGCATTGGAAATTTAACATGTGGAAAATGGATCAAAGTATTATAACTCATGTTTTGCTTTTTTAATTGTTATTTTTTATTTTTGTCACTAACATTACATTATATACCATTTAAGAAAAACTCCTTCATAATTTCTACATCAGTAAATGGGGTTTCATAGGATTACCAATAATATAACAAATTTTATAGGATGTCTTTGTTACCCATGTGATATTACCACTGACAAAACGCTTTGTTGCTGCTGCAAAGATTGTTCAAGAAAGTCTATTTATAACCTCTTGAAAGAGATTTTCGAAGAAAAGTGTCATTGAATGATTCCTGTTTATTGTTGTTACAAACATGGATCAGTAATTGTTTGTTTTTCACTACAAAATAATCCACTTCTCAATCTTCTTGAAATGATACATTTTCTTAGAATATTTTTCGCTTGAAAGTATGAAAGATAGTTAAAAATTAGTTCCATCCATACAACTGTCGTTACTCCGCAGTTGTCTGTTATCACTAAACGTAACCGTTCCAAAAAGAAAAAGAATATCAATTCGTACCCGTACGACACCGACAGCAAAAAGAAAAATTGATATATTTGATTTCTTGACAAATAATTCCCCCCCCCCCACCAAATTTTAAAAAAAATGTTCTTAAAAGTGAGTTTCTCAGAGCAATGGGCCATGACCGGACCACTTAAAAAGTGTCGGTGGGCTGCTGATTGAGTATCACTGATCTAGATGGAACGGAAAATGATTATTTATACATGGATTAGAGTAACAGCGATGGTGAAGGAGAAACATATTTCGAAGATATAATGGGCGACAAATAGGACGAACTATTTTCATGTTAAAAAGCAAGAAATGACAATGTATAAAAAGTAAACTGTATTTCGATATATTTAGAAATATACTTTTTTAATAGTCACCTCCTCATGTTTAGAGCTATCATTTTTATATCCAGTTCATAATGCTCACTCGTAAATTTCATTCTTGTTCAAGCCCTGCAATTAGTTCAGACTATATATATATATATATATATATATATATATTATCTTGTTCAAATTTTCAATCGTTAATAAAATACTTTTTATTCATCCACTCAAGTTCAAATACAGTTTTTTTAATCTTGTAGTGGATTACTCTTGATGTTAATAGTTTTTTCAAACATTAATTGATTAATTAAATGAATAAATAGTAGCAAACAGAAATAATAGTCCAACACCATATACAGGAAGGAAAATCGCTCGTTGTGTATCTGTAGCGCAATGGATAGCGCGTTGGACTTCGAATCCAAAGGTCATGTGTTCGAATCTCACCTAGGATGGCCTAGTTTCTGAGAATGTTATTTCTTTTTTACTATTATATTTTATAAGAACAATTAAATTGAGTGTGTGTGTGTGAATTAATGAATAAATAGTAAAAAGAAACAAAAAATAGGCCAACATCCTATATAGAAAGGAAAATGGAAAATTTTAAGGAAAATCGCTTTCTATTTTGTCACTTAATATTGTGATTCTGTCATATGTATAGACATATTTATATTAATTGTAACTATTTAATAAAAAGTAATTAAAATAAAATTTTGTTTGTTGACCTAAGTAGAAATTGACTTTTTTTTTTCTGTTACTTGTTTTTTGTGTCAAAAGGACGCTTTATACGCCAGAAGATATGATATGTTGTTTTTGAGGGCCTAATTTTCTTGAGATAATGAATAATATCAAAAAACAGAAATTTTAACTTTTTCCTTTTCAGTGTGAAGCTTATGTGTATTTCAGTCATTCTGAAATGAATGGTTGGACTATTTTATACACCTTTCATAAAGTCGTTTTATTAATTATATAGCCCAATAATATTCAAGTTTTAGTTAGTATTTAACTACTTGCCTGATTATCCCGAGTTATTTCGGGTTTGAGTATATTGCAGTTACTTATTATCCCGAGAAAACTCGGGCAAAGCAGAATTTTTCAGTGCGATTTGTTTTATCACAGTTTTACTCGGCCTGGAGGAAATGAAAGAAAATATTCAGATATGATTGGCAGTTTGAGCAATTTTTATAACTCGCCAGGTTTGGCTGATACGTTAGTCAAAAGGAAGAATGATGTGTGGAACACTCCGATTGGATAGAAGAAATTTGCCTCGAGATCTAAAAACAAAGAAATTTTTTAAAAAAGGAAAAATCATTGGGTATTAGAGATGGAAAATAACTGTAATGAAATAGAAAGAGAAATGAGAAGGATGTTAGTCTAATTTCCACAATACATACAATCGAAACGCAGGATGTTACAAATAAACGGGGCCATACAAAGTCCAGGCCTAAATGTGTAGTTGAATACAATGACAAAATGGATAGTGTAGATATATAAAATCGACTAGCATTTAGCTGATTAATCTACACCTAGAAAAAGAAGGAAAAAATTACTTAAGAAGATTTTATTCCATTTATTAGATTTGGGCTTGTGGAATTTCTGCATTTTGTTCTGTAAATCAGAAGATTCAGGATGACCTAAGCAATTTAGAATGAAACATATTGAAAAACTAATGCCATAAAATCACTATGAAGAGTTTTCTGCCACATCCAGGAAGACCCAGCATTAGTCCTTCACCACTCAGCTTAACTCCAAGGCATTTTCCAGATGTTATTCTGCTACAGAAAAAAAAAATCAAATCCAAAGAGTCAGTGTACTTTGTGCTCCTGTAAAATGGATTCTAGAGGTAAGCCAGGAAGAAAAGAGACCATATACCAGGGTACAGAATGTCAGATATCATTTTGTGATGTCCCTTGTTTCAAAAACAATCATACAAAGACTAATATTTAATTTTCCCCCCGTTTGTCCGAAATAACTTGGGATAGTAAACTAATATTAAAATTATATGGCTTACACCTATAAAAAATTAAAAACTCAACTTAAAACCTACATTTTTTGTTTTTGTTTCGTTTCATTGTATTTAATAATAAAATTTTTTTTAAAGTTGATTTTTTGCAGTTCCTTTCAAAAAAATTTGTAAGAGAAGCCGTTAATATGTGGGATTCTGTCTGCTAAAAAGAAATCTCTCAGGTAATTATCTTTATATTTACGTCTGCATCATCAACACTGGATACAAAAGAGAGAAAAACATTAAATGGAATTGAATGAAACATTTTCACTCGTTGGGGATTAAAGCTCTTCATTAACTCATTAAAAACAATTAAACCTTTCTGCCTTAATTATAGATTCATTAAAAAACATACTATCAACAGTCGCCTTGAGGAAAAAAAATAATGTCTATTTCCTGAGTGATTAACACTAATTCGATATGTGAAAGATTTCTCAAACTTAACTTTCCTAAAAGAATCACAAAAGCGTGTTGCTAATCAGTGCGGCGTTAATATTCACTCATTCACTTAAAGCATAGGTTCTCAGCATAGGCCAATAAGAGACCCAGAGAAAATTGGGGGGCGTTGAGATGGCACGGAGGAGCTTGGGAAAATTAACCAAATATAATGTAAAGAAGACTTAAAAAAGGCGCTGATTATTTACTAACAAAAGTAAACTTTAATACTGTTTACTTAAATTGATTGTATGTATTTAAATCATTTCTCTATATCACATGTACGAAAATTCACATATTTCGGTAGTTCGGGAAGTGGATGAAACATTTAAAGATTACATAACATTCAGACCTACATTAAATTGACTGATATAGTGCATTTTAATTTCTGTAGTGCACGTGTTGTCTTTGTCTGTGAGCAGTAGGAAAAAATTTCGTCCACTGCATTTCATTTCGTACATTATACAAGAAACATAATTAAATATGTTACCCAAGAATTAAAGTGGGGTTCTTTAAAGACTAAAACTGTTAATTTATATTTATTTTGATAGCAATAGTTTATTGCGTATTACTTCGTATCATCAAAATCCCTGCCTGTCTTTATAACAGGTAAGCTGAAACTTTTTTTTATTCCACTCTTTTGAATGAAGACGAAATTCAGTAGCGTTTCAATTCCAACAACATCCTATCTATGACTAAAAATATAATATTACACATTCAAATATATTTCTGGCAATGGCTATTTCAGATTCGCGAGTAAAAAAATTGGGGCTTTAGAAAAAAATAAATTTAAAAAATATATTCTATTAGTAATGGGATATTTTTCAAACTTAATTCTTGTGTTTTCACCATGTATTATGTACACTCTTATTTCTCTAGTGTGAGAGGGGGCGGTATTGAAATATTCACTAGAAAAGGGTGCGGTATCGAAATATTTAGAAGAAAAGGGGACGCCAGCTCAAAAAAGGTTGGGATCCCATGACCTAAAGGAATCCCATCAAAGGATTTGACTCTATAAAAAATAATATCTAAAATATTATTTAGTTTATCTCAGTGCGTCTTATAATCTTGTATTAAAATTCTCATCATGTTTAACTCAATGGGTATTTATAAACGTTTGATTTTTGTATCACAGTATATTCCTTGTATAGTATATTCCGTTAAGAGAGAATTTAAACACTGGCTATTTCCCAATTAAGAAATACAATTCGAATTTTATGAGACCGTGGTAGCCTAGTGGTCAAGGTATAGGACTCGTAGCTGGCGTGTCATGAGTTTGAGTCTAGGATCGCTGAAGACCCACAGAATAGGAGGCTTCTGCACGCTGAATATGGGGATTATAATATGTTAAATACGTCGTTGGTGTGGTTTTGGAAGTTAGAAAAAGAGGTGCTAGTTCAGGCGTCATCCTTGTCTCTTGACCGATGTACAAAATTATTAGATCCCACTTTAGTGGCTAACATTGAGCCACGGTACCCTAGTGGTCAAGGTAACTGACTCGCGGACGACGTGTCATGAGTTCGAGCCTTGCGCCGCTGAAGACCCGCCGTGCAGAAGTGGCAGATGCACACTAAATATGCTGAGGCTCTAACGTCTTTCCATTGGTGTGGTGCGAAAATTAGGACGGGGTAGAGCTCATGACCATGACCATTCGGCTACCGCGGCCATATTGAATTTCGATGAAAAATAGCCAGCTGTGCCGGTAATGTTTCAGTCAAGCCTTATTTTTAAATCATGATTATACGAAAGACCTTCGTGTCGCGGAGATGATGGACGGAGTTAAATATGTGAAAACTTAAAGTGTTTTTGCTGATATGGTAAGAATGTAAAGAGTGGAGGATGGATGCATATGTTGACCGGTTCATTTGCCGGAGTTCAAAATTGCGAGGCGTGTTTGTTACGGTTAGAAAACTTTGGTATCGCATAGATATCGTTGGATTCTATCCCAACTGCTGTTAAAAGTAAGAGAATTTACAGATTTAGCCAATTATCTCTAGAACAACTGGACCGTTTTTAATGAAATTTGATATCTACATAGGGTTGATATAATGCAATAAAATAACCACTTATCAATTATAATTCACACGCATTATCGCGCGTAACACTCATCGGAGTAGGAAGGTATGAAACAGAACACTTGAAGAATAGAACAAATAAAATTGGTTAATAGGGGCTATGGTCCTCCTCTTACAAATATACAGGCCTCGCAGCGTGATTTTATACAGGAAATACGGGAATTTAAGAGTTTTGGGGCAATTAATCTTACTCTCTCTCTTAAAGCAACTCTGTTTTCAGACCTTGGATGGTTCTCGCAGTGGCATAAAGGAGAACATTCCCCCCCCCCCGTGCAACGTCAGTTTTTGGGCCCCCAAGTTGGATTTTACAAAGGATAAGTACTTGGCGGAAGTCAGGCTTTGGGCTCCTTAGAACCCTGCACCCCGCAATGAGGGGGTTTACGTTACGCCACTGGGTTCTCAGAGGGGTTTGCGAATTGCAATTGCCCACCCCAGAGCGTTCCAGGCATGCTCAATAAGCATGCGGTCTGAATATCTGACTGTCCAATTCATCCATCGAATTCCCTCACTTTCCAGAAAAATCATCATCATCATCGATCAGATGAACTCTATAAGGTCTCGCAATGTCATCCATTAAAATAAAATCAGGGCAAACTGCACCCGTGAAAAGGCAAACATAGTGCTCCAAGACCTCATCCCTATACCTCAAAGCAGGTTTAGGGATGAACAGTATCTATTTCTAAGTTGTGGAGGTATCTGCGGCCATCCAACGTGATTCTTGCCATTAAGCTTCCGCTATGTAATAGTCGATTTCTAGGACAATGGAGAGCAGATGACGTATCCCTGTATCTCCCTATAAGAAAGAATGACGAGAATCACTGGTTAAGCTGAACCGGGACTAATCAGTGAAGAGAACAGTCGGCCTTCGATCCATATGCTCCAATATCTATAATCTCTGTAACATTTTAAATGGACTTTCCTATTCTTAGAACTGAGTGGGATGCAAACAACAGGTCTTCTTGCAAACAGCCCTGTCTCATGAAGTTTTTGGAATATGTTACCCTTGTGAAACTCGAGGCCGTATACAACTTACAAGGGAGCTGAAAAACTGTAGCACCTCTCTAACACTTCGCTGTAAATGGACAAATGGTGATCTTTTCTGGCCGCCGTGACTTTTGGACGACTTTGTCCAGGCATTCTCTCGTCGGATCCGGTATCCTTAAACTGATTCCATAAGCTGAACACGACACTGAATTGAAATTCTTTACAAATCTGGATTTAAGACTGACCTGCTTCTAGCTTAGTTGTAATTTTCCACCTCATTCCATTATCTAAACGTTGGTGGTTACTCAATTTTCTGCCTAAATTTTAATTTAACCAATTGTTGCAAAAAAGGAAGCAAAAAAAACTCAAGAAATTTTTGGTGAGATGTGCTGGCCAACGAAATGCGGATATATTTTGGCACATGCGCTCATGAATCTTGTAACTTGGCTGGCTATGCCTGCATATACACTTACACTTACGTATTCGACACACAAAATATGCATCTTTGTTTCGAAGAAGTATTTTAACATTTCGTTGAAATCTATTGATGAAATTCGACAAAATATGCAAATTCCACTTGAATACCAGCGTATTTTAGTGCAATACATCGTTTTTTTTCTGTCGCTAAACTGGGAGATAAGTTAGCCAACTTAGCTACCCCTTTTATGCGCAAAACTAGTAATCAACAGTCTGTTATCTCTTTAGCAACACTGTTAACTACATAATAACTATCATTATAAGCCATTTTTTTTTTACTTTTTATAATACTGATTATATTCGTGAGTGCCGGAAGCCTGATCAAAAGGAATTGAAAAAGTATAAAATTTTCTTCTTTTAATCATTCGGAAGCAAAGGGAATTAATCGATTGGTAAGGTTAGATTGCGTGAAAGTATGAAAGTACGTCCTTGAAGTTTCAATATATATATATATATATGTTGGAAAATAAAATTTCACCATAAATTTTTTTTCTATTCATCATGTCATAAAATAAAATCTTTTAATCTTATCGACAAAAATTGATGTATAAAGATCTATAATATGCGTACAAAATATCATAGATCTGCAATCGAAACTTTTTTTTTAATGTGGGAAAGTGTGAAAATTAGAAACTGAAAAAATCAACATTTAAGATTAAATTAATTTTTTTTTTTGCTTTAAAATGATATTTTTTAGTACACATGAAAAGTATCCAGTTCATATATACATTTATATGTTGGGTCTTTTCCAAAAAGTGTTCATGTATAATTTTTTATATATATCATTCTCAGAGCCTCTTTTGTGAAACATTCAGGCTTAATTTCTTTTCCCGTTTTCCACGCATTGTCAGCCTGAAAAGCAAAAATGACAGAAAAATATACTAAGCGTAAACTCTGGCGTTTCATAAAATCTAGGCGATTACTATTAACTATTCCATCATAAAACATCATTGCTTCATTTCATACCACTATCGATTTTTGTATTGGCATGAAATGATATTGATATATTTTTATCAATACTTCCGAACTGTAAAATGGAGGGAGGGGAGGGAGTAAATATTAAAGTCCCACTGTTCAGCTACACGAGGGCTTTTGGGGACGGTCCGCGTAATTTTGAACCATGGTCAAGTGACGCGGACGACACCTGAGCTGGCACCCCCCTTCCTAACTACCACACCACACCAACGGGAGGATGTTTTAGCTCTCGTCAGATTTAACATGCATCGCTCCCCTACACAGCGGGTTTTCAGTGGTACTGGGATCGAACTCGTGACATGCTAGCCACGATCCGATGCCTAGACCAATTGGCTACCGCGGCCACACTGTAAAATGGAAAGATTCTTTTTAGCTTTGCGCTTTTCTATCCACATCCGAATTTTAGGTGAAGATAATTCTGTAAGCAAATACTAAACTGCATATATAACAGCAATATGCATATTAATACTGTATCTTTCAGAAGCAAAATTTTTTGTGATTTATATTTTAGCGAATATTTTATTTAAATAAAAAGTGACCTCAAATAAGATATAAGGTTCATTTGTTTATGATATTGTTATAAAACCCTATTCATACAAAAAATTAAAAGTGCATTCCAAATTCGAACAGTTTGGAGAATAAAGTATCGAATCATTTGTCGTCCTCTTCACTTGACCATGATTAAAATTACAACGTAGACCTCATGTGGCTTCGAAGTGCGATGTTAATAAAACAAATAGCCAATCAACGAAGTCCAAACAGAAATTAAAGAAAAATCTGTTCACATTTTTTCGAAGTAGAAGTCTTTGTTGACAATAACATTTTTTTGTTTGAGAGCGTAATTACTGTCGAATTTCAACGCGGTTTGCCTTAAAATGTTCTTAGCTTTTTACATTAATTTTTAAAAATATTTTGGAAACTAACTCCCCTTAAATTACATTGCAAGTTTTATAAGCATTTTTTCAATCCAAAATATTTTTCTGAATATTCCCGATTTACTAAACATCTGTTTAGTATTTATCCTGCAGATCTATTTTGAATTAAATACAATTCTCATTTCTGATATTTACTTGAAAAATCACTTGATTTTTCACTTTTTGATGCATCTGCTCAAAAATGTGACAATGGGAAATGTAATGTGTTAAAAATAAAGGGGAGAACGGGAAAAAAATCATTGAACCATTGTTTTTGAGGTAACGCTCTATTTGTTTTGTAACATAACCGAAAATTTTTTTAAAAAAAAAACAAGGAAAAAATAAATACACGCGTTAGGATACATTAGCGGTGGTTTATTCCTGTTACTAATTGTAGAGAAGTTCTATTTGTTTGAAAATAACCGCATAAGGAAAAATATGAACATAAATTAATGAAAATGAGCCAGAAAAAATACGCTAATTCTTAATGATAAGCGAAAAATAAAGGAAAAATGCCGAAAAAATGTTTTTAAAAGTAATAGAATTGAATAATGGGTAGGAATACGCATTATTTGATAAACTTGAAACATTGATCGGGTTTTATGAAGATATTTAAGAATTCTTGAAACTTTTTTTCGGTAAAAAATGACAGATCCCTACCGTTGTATTATGTAGTGTTCGATATCAATGAAACAACTCAAAACTTAATAAATTTAATTCTGTTACTTATACACTCTGTATTTTACCAATCGTCCTTGTCGAGTGACCATGGTACAAAATTACGAGGTCAATCGCCAATAGCCCTCGTGCAGCTTTATAGTGCGACGTTAATATATAACTCTCTTTCTTTATATATATATTTTACGAAAATATTTTTTGTATGAAAAAATTTACCAAGAGATTCAATTTTATCTCCAAAAATTTAAATAATGTATGGAACCTAATTCGCTTTAACAATCATGCAGACATTCACAATTAATGTTCCTTATTCGATTAAAAAAATCATTCACATTCAGTATTTGATAAAGTGTTCATTATCATATATATTTTTAGTTGCTTATTTGTATTGTTTTTTTCTCTCTTTTCGAAACTAAATTGATATTCTTTTGGTTTTTAAAAGCTCGCAAGCGAATGTCATTAGACTTTCTATTAAGTTCTTATATTCTACATTTAAATTAAAATCCTTTTAGCAATAAAAAGAGACCGATCCTATCTTTTTCTCGCATGCTTGTGGGAACTGTACACTGAAAATGAAAAGGAATAGGGAATCATTGTGGAAATTGTATACTAATCAAAAGAAATATGGAGGATTGTGTAGAAATAATGCAAATCTTTAAATGTGAAAAAAGATACCAAATGTGTGTATGTGTGGACTGAATTCATGATGACTTAAAGATAAATGTTATCGGATGTTTTCCATTGGATTCAAAACTTACATTAGAATTGTACGTGTTATTGAACTTATAATATCTACGTACAATTTTAAATTTGATAATTAGATCAAAATGTCCAATTATTAAGATTTTTTCAAAGGTTTTCCAGTGTAAAAAATGTACACCTCCTATGTAATACGAGTACTTAAGTGCAGTTTGCTTATAAATGTGCTTTATTATTGTTGACAGGTATATACACTGGTGAAAACAGTTGAAGAGACAGCTGGGTTCTTGCAATTAAAAAACTAATAAACCAAATAAAACCAAACCTGGCCAAAATATCATCCGATTTAAGACCAATGCATGAGAAAACGAAAATGGGCCTAAATAAATAAACTGGTCCCTTGTCCATCACAACAGCTGACCCACACCCTGTCAGTCAGAGAAAAACTTGTCTAATAGGGTGTATGGACGTCTCTAATTGCTGCACAAATCTCGATTCACTGTTCCATAATATTTACCAGGGTCCTTATTGATTCCTAAGGTAACTGCACCCCATCTTGCACCAAGACACTTCAGAGCTCATCGGTGATCATTGGAGCTGGTGTTCGAACTGCAAGTGAACGTCTAAGGATGTTCCATACGTGTTTGAAGGAAATAAGATCAGGGGACATAACAGGTCACTCCAATCATTGAATATCCTCCTATTGGAGGTATTCTTTCACCAACTGAGCCATGTGTGGACGTGCGGTTTCGTCCACAAAGATGATATTTGGTCCATATGCTCCCTGAAAAGTCTGACATAGGGTGCAAAGATCTTGTATCTGTACCGCTCTAATCTGTCAGAGTACCTCTAACAAACACATGAAGGGCGGTATGCCCGTTTGTCATGATGGATGCCTTGATCATCAGACTACCTCGACTATAGTAGTCTTTTAGGCACTATTAGGGGGTCGATATCGATTCTCGGACTCTCACCAGATGAGAACACGTCTCGAGTCACTGTCCAGACGAATCGCGACTCCTCACTGAAGAGAACTCGCCTCCAATCATACTCTGACCAAGACAGATGTTCTTGTTACTACGCTAGATTGTCCTTTTTGTGGTTCACAGTCAAAGAGATGCAGACTACAGAGCATCTGCCATACAGGCCACAAATATGAAGCCTTTGGGCGACTATTAACTGTGAAATGGATGTTACTGTTGCATTATACATTTTGCAAGACAGTTGTGTCGCTGTCACGGACCTACCCCTTTTGGACAGAAGTCTCAAATAACGGTCTTGAGCCGGTGTTGTTGCTCTTTTTCGGCCTTAACCACGTCGGCGGACCACTGCTACTGTCTCTGTGAATTGTTTCCACAGAGTAAACAGCACATTTCTTGAAACCCCGAAGTCCCTACAGCAAGCAGCCAGTGATTGTCCCCTCGAGTTTCCAACTATCCGTCATTTTGTAGCATCATCTAGACATCGCAACTTCACTGTGCGTGCCAACAAGCAGCTGATTCAGCAATCGTTTATGGTAAAAAATCGAAAATGAAAAAAAATAAAAAGTAATAAAAAACAGAACATTAAAAATAAATCATAATTTTGTAGAGGTCGTCATGGAACTGATGAATCGACTGCCATATTGCGATGGTTGATAACACCATATAAATCCAAAAAAAAAAAAAACAATGATTGGGCTAAGTTACGATGTTTCAAAACATCCTTACGTTAGAAGTTTCAGAAAGTGAGGTACCTCTACACAAAAGCGATCACAGAGTCAATGCCTAACGACGCCACAACCACTACGTGGCAGAGGTGTCCACAAAGGCTTAGCTATCATCTCATACCTTATTTGCATACAGACATTATTCTGCTTTCCTTTTTTTTTTAAAAACCGTTCCTCCCTTTAATTGTTTTCAAAGAAAGTTTCTGTAAAAATCAAATGTTGGCAACAGTGAAGTGCGTGAGTGAGTGAATGCACTTATGTGTCTATGATATCACGTGAATTTAGCGCCTTTATCCAGATTAATGATCCGGGATGTTAGTCATTTTGATTTCTTGAACGTTATGTTAACCAACTGAAAATACACTCTCCTGCTTACACCTAGTCTATTCCTCCTATTTGAAAAAAAAAACTATGTTTGATGAATAGAAAATAATGAAGGCTTCTATTACTTAAGTTTTGCCTTGTATTATTTAAAATGTTTCTAAATATCTCTTAAGCATGGAAAACCCCCAAATGAATTAAAAAGAGACTAAAATATTTTCAGACATCGTAGGGTAAATTTCAAAGAAATCTTCATAGTTGTTATCTCTTTCGAATATTTAATGGGTTCAAAGCGATGCACCAATCTAGATTTTAGGTGGAAAACAGAAATTTTTTGCATAGGATTTGTGCATAAAATTCTCAAACTCAAAATGGTTCTGGTATATATATAGATAGGAATCTGAAGTAAAAATATAAATTATATATTCAGAATGACATCTTTATATGCCAGTTATAATTTTAATTTTTTTAGAATTAGTTCTCTTAATTGAATTTTTCCCATGACTCGAAACAAAATGTTTCTACAATTAACAACAAAATCAAGAGTAGGAGATTCTATATTTAGGAATAAAAAGTCATTGTAAAAAAAGAAAGACAATATCAATTTATGAATCAAATTTTCCGTTTGTTGATGGTTTTACGTGATAGAAAGAAAGAAAAAATTGCTTTTGCACATATAACAACAACAAAAAAAAAGCTAACAATTTGCGTAATAGTTTCAACATTAACCTTAAAAAGAGTTGATTATCAATTTCTTGATCAAGGAAATGCGATTAAGAAATTTAATTTGAGTGAGTTTAGGTCGAATAAAAATGAAACTTAAGCATATTTACCTTAATTTCTTTTCTTTTGTCTCAACACACAATAAGGTATCAAATAGGAGAAATATTATCTAAAAAATTCTATACTTATTTATATTTCCTACATTTGTAAAATAATATATCGGTTGATCAAAAAATAAGTTTTGCGATAATATAAAAAAATATTTCATTAAGTTTTCTGATTAATATTTATTCGAAATGTTTTAAAAGAGTACAGGGTATATTTCTGTATTCATTTCTGTATTTTACTTTTAGAAGTAGTGAGTAGTACTGGTGACCAACTCCAAAATTGTGAACGATGATCAAGAAACCAAGTCAACACTTAAGATGGCACCCTCTAGAGACAAAACTCACGCACACAAATTATTTATTAGTATTATTTCAGCACCATAGAAAAATGCTCACATTGAACAGGACAGATAGTCATACAAGAGCATAAACATTCCATTGGTAAAAGCCGGCGTAGAGTATTTTACAAGCCACCCATTCGGTATAGTGGTTAGTAACGTTGACTGCTGTGTCGTTGAGCCTGGGTTCGAATCCTGGAGTAGGAATTGATGTTTGCAAATGTATAGTGCCTTTACAGAATAGGGGTACTTTAAATAGACTTCGAGCCAGAAGTCAGTTTATGAAGTTGGTGAAAAAAGAAAAAGAGTGTGAAAGCGAGTCAAATCGTATTGTCACTTGTATGGTGCTCAAAGCCACGGCTAACGACAAGCATACATCTAGCCCCTAGCCACGATGAACTTCGTGAGCTTCAATCAGGTGGCATTAGCAACAACAGAAGATTGTACGTGAGTATTATTCTTTCTCTTTGTTGAAGTTGTTCCCGTTGGAACTAGATTCAACCGACTCACCTCCCCCTCATAGAAAGCTTAGGAAATAATAATCTAAAAAGTTGCCACACTCCTAACATTTATACCTCGCCAAGTGAGGGCCTTGATTTTAAGCAGATTTAACGTGCAATAGTCCCATTGCACGATGGATATTTCACAGAGTTAGATTCGAATACACAGTTTGACTTAAATATCGCCGGCCAATAGCTTGTGCCCATGATCATTCAACTATGGAAGCTGCTTATAATATATTTATAAGCATCTTAATAAGTCAGAAACTATTGATCTTTTCTGTCTTGCTACATTCATACGTACTGTTTAACATTGAGTTAGTTTTTAGAACATAAAACGATTATTTATGTAATAAATTCTGTATTTGAAACTTTCTTTCGGCGTATTCCACGATGATCTCGAACCCTCCAAGACATCACGTGGTACTTAGTTCTCTTATTTTACCAGCCTAATGGGAAATCCCTACCCTTTTACCTAAAACTGTATTGCCTTAAAAATTTTCTACATTAACAGATTTCAAAGTGAGATGGTGGAATATTGCATCGGCCAGCGAATTAGATCAATCAGCGTATTAAAATAATGATTAAAGAATATTCGAGAAGTTTCCATAGGAAAACGCAGATCTCTGAAATGAGAAAAAGAACACTTTATAATCCGTCGTTTCTCCATGGATGTTTGTGTTGCTGCTATATGTATTTGTGTAAAAAAATGTTAACAATAAAAATTACCTTCATTTTCTTTAGTCACATATGGTTTCCAAATAGATATCCGATAAACTGAAACCTTCTAAAGATGTCCCCACACCAGATTCTTGTGAAAGTATTTTTTTTCAAGGTCTGTTCAAAAAGTCTCCGACCTTAAATTTTCCGGCGCATGATATAGCCACTGCGCACAGTGGGAGATGACGGCTTAATGCATATGCTTGAATTTTTTCCCTTTGTTCTATTGTACCAGTTGTTTCCTGCAGGCAGTCTGCAGATTGAGGTGTTATACGTGTTCGTCGAATTTTTATACCTCGAAAAATGACCGAAAGATTTGATCAAAGGTACTACATCAATTTGTTTTTAAAAGCTTCAGGATTTTCTAAGTGAAAATATTCGTAAGATTCGATGTAGACGATGCTGTGGGGACACACAAATTAAGGATGTGTTTAACCGATTCAAAAGTGGCCGCACGCGTCTGTACATAATGACCAGCGTCCTGGGAAACCACAAACCGCTCGAAACGCAAGTGTTGTTGGAAGAATGAAACATCTGATTAGTAGGAGCGTAGCCGGAGGGTTGCGCGTTCGGGTCTTGACGCCACTGAAGATCCCACTATAAGGGGGATCGATGCCTACCTTTACACGGAGTGTGAAAGGAGACGATAAATGTGTGGAGGATCAATGTCCTCCGTTAGTGGGGTGCGGTAGTTAGGAGAAGGGTTCCAGCTCAGAAGTTGACCTCGTCACTAGATCAAGGTTTAAAATTGTGAGGTCCGTCGCCAATAATCCTCGTGTTGCTTTATAGAGGGACCTTTATACAAATCTCACTCACTATTCTCTTAAGAATGTGAATAATACCTGACGAAAAGAAATTTTGGCAAAAGCAAGCAAGCCTAACCTGAAGTAGGTTGAGAAACGCAGAGTGAGTGAGAGAGTATTAATTTCGCACTATTCAGCTACACGAGGGCTTTTGGCGACTGACCTCGTAATTTTGGTACCATAGTCAAATGACGAGGACGATACCTAAATTGCGTGGCATTCCCTCTCATAACTTCCACACCACATCAAGGAAAGAACAGAGCTTCGTGATAGAGCTACACGATTGGTCTTTCGTGACTTCCTAAACTAACAGTCAACCATGAGCTCGTCACCATAACCACTCAACTACTCTGGGAGTTGTTAAAAAAACCTCATGTAACCCAATCAATGAATCCAAAGTATATGAATTAATTACGAATCCAATATTGGATACATTCCGAAATCAGTTATTAAAGCACACAGATATAGATAATCTATCAGATCCATGCAAGTTATAATTAATAAATGAGTGTAATGAATAAAAGTAGAGTTACTAATCAAACGGGAAAATGTATCCTTAATTTTTTATTACCTTTCACGTCGAATTCCTGTTTCCTTCAACATCTCGTTACGAAGATTCTAATCCATTATTCTCGAGAAATAGCGCATTCGTGATTTGAGTACCATTCCCTAGTGTCTTAAGAGAAGAGATCCTGGTACGATTTGTTACTTCATACTGTTTTTTATTTCTTTCACCAGTATATTTAACTCTTACTAACATTTTTTTTTTAAAAAAAAAGTGCATTTTGAATGTAAAATAAGGGGAAAGAAAGAACTAAATTTTCAACGTAACATGCTTCCCCCATAATGATAGGAAAAATTAAAACTTTATAAAAGCAACGGTGGTGCTTATGTATGATACTTTTAACAATGATAAATATAATTTACAATTCTTATAAATTTTGCATTAAATTTAAACCCAGCATTTGTAATAAGTGTTCGCATTCCTTATTTACAAAAGACTAAAATTGATTTAATATAATTTTTTTAAGAATCAATATGATTTAAAATTTCTAAGAAAGCTTACACTAATCTCCATCAAAGTTGACTTTTCAATTTCCACACATCTCTACCTACGATTCCGCCACAGCGTTAACATGCCCGTTGCATTCTTCACATCGTCTCTTTTAGGTTGAAATCAGACAACGTAGCTTGGTGGTTAAGGTCTCAATCTCGTGGCCGGCGTGTCTTGAGTTTGAGCCTAGTGCCACATAGTGCCTTGTAGAGGAAGCTGATGAACGTTAAATCTGTCGTGGTTCAAGAGTTCTCTCGTTGCTGTGGATGTTAGGAGAGAGGGTTGCCAGCTCGGGTATCATCCTCGTCACTTGACGATGGTTCAAAATTAAGAGGTCCGTCGTCAAAAGCCCTCGTATAGCTTCATAGCGCGACATTAAAGTAACTCTCCCTCTCTCTCTGAACTGAAGTCAGTTCCCTTTTCCAGTTCAATATGGGGTCGTTGTCAAGTAGCGAGTTCGAGTCCTAATGCCATTTGAAGACAAAATATGTAGAAGGACTGATGTACGTTAAATCTGATGATCGCAACTGCCTAGTGGCCTTGATGGCGCGTCACGAGTTCAAGTCTTGGTGCCACAGAAGACCCTCCATGTAGAGGGTCTGATGCACGTTGAATTTGTCGAGACTCAAAATTCACCCATTGGCAGCTTGGAGAGAGGGTGCTAGCTCAGGTGTCGTCCTCGTTATTGGACCGTGGTTTGAAATTACCAAGTCCATTGGCAATAGTCCAATAATCATCGTGTTGCTTCAGAATGTGACTTAAATTAAAACCAAATCAAAACAGTCAAATACAACGCCTCTCACTTACAATTGTCACTTAATAGCGATCTTCTAATGACTGACAGCTTCTGTAATCATGAAAATTCACAAAATCCACGCAAGTGTATATGAATCTCCTTCACATATGCAAACAATATTCTAGAACGCTAGATGGCAACCAGACTCATCCAAGGTACTGCGTCAGCACGAGTGCCACACCGGAGTATTCTGTAATTATACCTCAGTGAGAGGTTGGACAGCTCGAGGGTCAATCTGACCAACCTCTAAATGGGGAGACTGTATCTGTTGAAGGCAGATGTGATGGATTCCGCCTTAGCCTATTTTTGACCTTCTCTAAATAATGTGTCACACTCGGAAAATTTATTAATTTTCTTATCTTTTTGTGTTGTGGCGTTAGTCATCCTATGCATTAGTGAATGAATAAAGAAGTAAAGCATCCTTAGAGTCTTTCCCAGAAACCTATTACAGCACCAAATTAAGCCTTTTCTGCTTAATTTCTTCACGCACGAAAAATTAGGTTCAAATACATTTTGAATACATCGCTCATGTTCAAAAGAATCCCTGAAATAGCGTCATATCAAAACATAGGTTCTCAACCTTTTTTGAGCTGGTGCCCCCTTTTACAGTAAATATTTCGATACCGCCCCCCTTTTCTTGTGAATATTTCGACACCGCCCCCTCTTACTCTAGAGAAATAAGAGTGTACGTAATACATGGCAAAAACAAGAGTGATGTTTTAAAAAATATCCTATTACTAAAATAATATTTTTTTTAATTTAATTTTTTTTCTAAAGCCCCAATTATTTTACTTCCGAATCTGAAACATCTATTGCCACAAATATATTTAAATGTGTAAGATTATATATTTTAGTCATATGTAGGATATTGTTGGAATTGTAACGCGCGTTACTGAATTTCTTCTTCATTTAAAAGAGTGGAATTCAAGTTTTAGCTTACCTGTTATAAAAAAAGCAGGGGTTTTGATGATACGAAGTAGTTCATAATAAACTATTGCTTTCAAAATAAATATAAATTGATAGTTTCAGCCTTTAAAGAATCACCTAAATTCCTGGGTAACATATTTAATTATGTTTCTTATATAACATACGTAATGAAATGCAGTGGACGAAACACGTTTCCTACTGGTCACAGACAAAGATAACACGTGCACTACAGAAATTAAAATGCACTATATCATTCAATTTAATGTAGGTCTGAATGTAATGTAATCTTTATGTTTTTCATCCACTTCCCGAACTACCGAAATATGTAAATATTCGTACATGTGCTATAGAAATGATTTATAAATACATACAATCAACATAAGGTAAACAGTATTAACGTTAACTTTTGTTAGTACATAATCAGCGTGTTTTTTAGTCTTTTTTGGTTAATCTGACCAAGCCCCTCCGTGCCATCTCAACGCCCTCTAATTTTCTCTGGATCTTTTACCGCCCCCCTGAAAGCCTCAAACGCCCACAAGGGGGCGTTATCGCCCACTTTGAGAACCTATGTATTAAAACAAAAGTCCGAAAAATGAAACAAGTCAAAAAATGTTTAGAATGTTTTAGGTATTCTCGGTTGTGGATAGTAACAGAAATCCGATGCCTGATTTTGGCTTGAGTTTTGTTGTCGTCGTTTGAATGGAATTCGAAATTATGTGACTTGCAGGCCTAAAAATTCTGTGAGACCTTTTTTCAAATATATTTACTTAAAGCGTTTTATGTGCATGTACGGAAAGTCATTAGAAGCTCGATTTTTACGCACTTAAAAAGATCGGATTCATTAGAAAATTTCGCACATCTTGTCAAGGACGATGACAATTCTAATAATTTACAATAATTTTTTCCAGTTCCATTGTCTTTTTCAGGATCGTCAGGAATAAGATAATCAGATTTAGCGACAAATCCATTATATCACGTCCAGATTTGGCGACTTATTGCAATATATCATTTTTAAATTTGGCGACTAGTTCCATATACACATTTTCAGACATGGCGACTAATTTCCTACATCATTTCCAGATTTGGCGACTAAAAGAATAAGGTGTTAGCCCTAAAGTGTTTTGAATTTAACGCTTAATTATATATGCAAGTATAAAATACACTTGCGGTTAAAAGAAATAAAACAAACAAAAGTGTTCTGTATCTGAGAAAGTGAGGGCGGGTGGGTGTTATCAATTTTAACCATAATATACCATAATATAAACATTTTTCTGAAAATGAAAATAAAAAAAAGGCATGTGAAAAAAAATAATTTGCGTTCTAACTGCTAAATATTTTTTATTTTATAAAGCAATACGCTTAGAAATGATGATACGAATTAACATGAAAGGAACACGTTTAAAAGTTTGAAAAACGATTGATACTTAATATTGCCATGTTTTTAATTACTCGCTTTCTTTAATGTCTATCCGGGTGGAATTTTGTAATTGATTTTAAATTTGTGACTTTCGAGGAGCTAGAGACTTGAAAATCGGACTATAGCTCGGAAGTGATGACAATGCATGAAAATGTGAAAAAGAAAACAAAAAAGAGGAATTTTTTTATATTTAATCCTTAAAAAAAACATGATATATTAAAATTTTTTGTAATTCTAACTTTTTCTTCTTTACACACTTTTATTGTTTGACCTGTTCAAAAAGAGACGGAATCTAATATAACGATCGAGGCTCGTAAACGGAGAGAATAAAACTTCATACCCATTAATTAATATCCATTGAAGAGCAAGACTAATTCCACAGCCATGTAATTCCAGCTTCAAATATCAAACTCAAGGATAAATTCGACAATGAATAAATGATAGTTTAAAAAACTAAAAAACACGCTTTTACTGTAGTTCGAACTAAAAATGAAAAATAAATTATTGTTTGAAAAAAAACTAAAAAACACGCTTTTATACTGAATCGAAACTAAAAGTAAAAAAATAATTCTTAATAAAGAATAAAATGATTAAGAGAGAGAAAAAATGAATGTCATTGGGGTAAAAAGCTTGGGTGTTCTATAAATGTAACAATTGTTATAGTTTCTAACTTCTATTCCGAAAAGCTGAATTAGTGTAAAAATGTAGTACAAAGCACCCCACTCTACTTACAATGTGGCACATGATTCTAAATGTTCAGCTGATAAACAACTTTGTGGTCACATAATATTTCATTTAAAAAAAATTGTTCGCAACTTTATGCAGAACCAAAAGCGGGAAGCAAAGCACGTACATTACAATAACCCTCAGAAATTTAAAATATAGCTGTCGATTTATCAACAGTTATCTTCGAAAGATCTTTTCCTAATTTCGTAAATTTTGCTTGCAATAACTCTGAAGAAGTTTCGTGGCGCAGCATGAAGGCTATTTCATTTTACAAGAATTACGTAATCGTTTGGATTTGTATTTAACATTTAATGTTAAGATTGTTATTTTAAGCAGAGGATGTTTTTTTTTCTACATAAACTACTCAAGCAGATTCAGCAGAATAGTTTTTTGGTAAAGAATTGAAAGTAAGAAATAGTCTGTATGCGAGAGGTGTAGAGACAGATTTAACTTGGATCTCCTAACTTTGAAGAGTGCCACTGAGATTTGCTCCGCGTGCCACAGGTCGCCGACCCCTGCCTTAAGGTATCCGAGTACATGTAAAACAATTTTTTTTAATGAGGTATGGCTTTTTTATGGTTATCATCAAATTTGCGTAGTAAATTAAGGTAAAGGCTACAACTATAAAGAGAAACAAATGATATAAAGAAAAAAATTTTAAGTCAATTCCTACTTAGGTCAACAAAGAAATTTTATTTTTTATTAAATAGTTACAATAAATAGAAATAGGTATATACATATGCCAGAATTACAATATTAAGTGACAAAATAGAAATCGATTTTCCTTGCAATTTTCCTTTCTGTATAGAGTGTTGGAACATTTTTTGTTTGTTTGTTACTATTTATTCCTTAATTTAACTATTCTAATAAAATAGCATAGTAAAAAAGAAATCAATTGTCGGAAATTAGGCAATCCCAAGTGGGATTCCAACCCACGATCTTTAGATTAGAAGTCCAACGCGCAATCCATTGTGCTGCAGGGACACAACGAGCGATTTTCCTTTCTGTATATGCTTTTGAACTATTATTTTTGTTTACTATTTGTTCATTTTCTTACATTTAATTCATGAATTAGTAATTGAATTAACTGTTTCAACATCAAGTGTCATCCACTACAAGTTTTAAGAAATGCATTTGAACTTGAATGGATGAATAAAAAGTATTTTATTAACGATTGAAAATCTGAACAAGATACATAAATGAATAAATATATATACACATATATTTTTTGGAAGAGAGTGAACTAAAAGAAGAATGAAAAAAAAATGAATACCAAATAAGAAATGTATAATCAGATGAAAATGTATAAATAGTTGTATAAAAGTTTCCCCTCTGAACAAATATATACGATCGAGTTTTCAATTTTTGTACAGTTTTTATACTACCACGGACTTATTTCTGAAACAATCTAAAAACGGTATTCTAAAAATATTGCATAAAATAAGCAAAAAATTTAGGTTTTCAGTTTCCCAGCAATCCTTGTCCTGGTTTCAAATTTTGCGTAAAACGCGTTTTTAAAGTCGGTAACAGCATGCTGAAAATGTGGCCTCCCCTCTTACTAAAATAGTTGTAACAGTTGTGTAAATAAACACAAAATAAAGAACTTAGTACTTTTATGAACCTAACAAATTGGTTTACCAAATTAAGCTATAAAATATTTCTGTCAATTTTTTTTTAATGAAATCTGCTATTTTAAGTGCCGGATACCTAAATTTTTAAACTAGCGAATCTATACAAATCAGGCGAGAATTGAAAATTTATCCACATAGCCTTTAAAAAAAGTACCTGTTTGATGCAAATAATTGCACTTTTTCCCATGGTTTTGAAACGATTAATATTTTTTATTTCGATAATGTTTCGCTCATCGATACATTAAAAACTGCAATGAAATTGATATTAAGGATATATATTTTAATTTCAAAAATACTGTTCCTTTTTTGCATTCATTTACGTAATCTGACGTATAAACAATTTGCATGAAAACGTGTATGTGTAATATGAAGGTTATCGTTAATTTTAATTGTCACTAAAAGTAATCAAGATAGAAACTTATTTTTCAATTGATACTTACAAGACTTATTTACATAGTCACTGTCTACACTAATACATATCTACCAGCATTTCTTGATTTTCCGAAGGCCATCATTGTACAACTTAGAAGATTGGGTCAGAACCCTTATTCCCCTTCTTGCATAACGTTCTTCGTTGTTAAATTTTATATTTGCACTGATTTTTTTTGTTCATAGAATAAGAAAAAGTCGCTTGGGGCTAGATCTTGAGAATAGGGTGAATGTGGCGAAATTTCAGAGTCGCATAGCTTTGAATCTACATCGCAACAAGATGTGAGTACATTCAAGGTGAGCTCACGGAAAACAGCTAAAGCATTTAATTCAAATTTCTCCTCGTTATTCTCCGGAGAATTTTCATTTACAGAAGATGCTTCATCGTCTTTGTTTTCCGGTTCTTTAATTGATGGCATGAAGTCCGTTACAGATGATCCATCAGAATGGAACGATTCATAGCTGCTAATACTGGAGTCAACTCCTAAGTCTTAAAGTTCGGTCTAATTTCTTAAGAAAGTATCTTTGAATGTTCTTTTGTTCTGTAGCCTCTGGTTCCTTCTTTTTGTCCTTTTCTTTTAGTTGATCGTCTAACCCTTTTTATATGAAGAGTACGTTATTATAAAAGAGAATCCAACTTTCCTGCCAGTTTGTTTTGCTTCCATTCCAATGGATACAACTTTTAAAAAAATGTACTTTAAATGAGACATTATTATTTATATAATTAAACAATATTGTACTCCAAACTCATTTTTTACTTTCATTTTTTTGGTATATTTTGTCGGGCTATTTGGAATACCGTACTTTTACGTCGGTATTCCATAATACCCGATACGCCATCTTGGAAAATGAACCTATAAACTGAAGGACAAAGAGCATTGTCAGCTAAAAAAAAAACGACCACAGTATTACAAACTACAATTCTTTATGTGTCAATTATGCTTAACTTCAATGTTCCAGCCACATGTATACTAGAAAGTAAAAATGTTCGAAAACTTACCAGCAAAACTTTTGAAAATCGCAAAATACGCTTTGTTCGGTAGCGAGACGTACGGCAACCACAAGCGATCAACTCTCACTTCAATACATCATGAGTCTTTCTTTTCTGCAGTTCTAGGTTTCCCCTTGCATTAGCTGCTATAAGCAGAGCCAAAACCTCGGTATTCCATAATACCCAACTCTCATCTTGGGAGAGCGATGGTAATAATCAACTAGTTATTTGTATGCTTCATTAACTTCAATTGCCTAGTAATTTTGCCCTTTACAATCAAATGAAAAGGTCATGTCCTGAACGGGCATCCCCTCTCCACTCTCACGTCGACGTGAGGACTTTGAAGCCTAACAGAACTGAATATGCACCCTCTCATCTTCATGACAGGTTCTCTATCGAAATCAACTTGCCATATTTCATGACTGAAACTTGGCCATTATATTTTTAGGATTGCAAAAATACTCATTTGGTGCTGTTAAAATACGAATTTCATAAACATTTGTTCTAAAACAATGTTATTTCAAACCACTTACACATTAGATGTTCTATCGCTGATTAAATATTTTCTTAACTTAGTATTTCTTTCCACAAATAAGTAAATCTCTAGAAACTGATACAATTACATCAATAAGAATCAACCCTTAAGACAACCGGTTTCCTATCAATGCTCCTCCCATTTCTGCTGAAAGCAATTGGATACTTTGAGAAAGTCCTAACCTACAGTTGTGAGAATTTGTTGCTCTTTAAATTTACACAACTGAAATTGGAACTTCAAAGAACCTAAGCAAACTCACACTAGAACTTGACTCGATGCAGATATTTCTATTCCAATCGGAATAGTCAGGACTAATAGTAAAAATTATAATTCAGCCGTAGCCAATAGACAGAGGTCCAATAGAAGCATGACCAAATCGAAACCACGAGATATTCCGAACGTTGCCTAGAATGAACAATATGCTCGGAAATTGTTCCGAATTAATTTAATTCCCTACCATTAAATTAAAGTGAACTAGACGTCCCGATTTTAAACACTTTGTGTCTCGCAATCCGCGGCGTTTTAAGAAATCCCGATTTACGCAAAGAATGCACATGTTAGGGAGCGGCGGAATGATGTACAAAAATTATTCGATCATAAAACTCAAAATTTTTCATGCAGTAATATTTCTAAAAATAATCTCTTTATGAAAGGTATTATTAAAATATATTTTGAAAAGGAAAAAGCTAAATCTTTTTATCAGCAAAAACCACAAGAGAAAACAAATGGTTAAAAATGTTTAATCATTTGGGAAACCATCCATATTCCATACAGTAATGCACTAAAAATTGGGGAATACACACTGTCCTTTCCAGGAATTAGTGCTGCGAATGAACTTGTCCACATTTTACTTTTGCTGTAGGAAAAACATCAGAAAAATCACACAATTACTGTAAAATTCGGCGTATATCGGGCACTTTTAACACAAAAAATAAGATCGAAATTTACGGGTGTGCGTTATACGCCGAGTATAAAAATGATGGCTTCAAAAATGAAAAAAAGATGAGCATAGGAAATAATTAGACTTCTACATATATCAAAATACTGTTTATTTAAAAGAAACAACATTTTTTATGAACTTAAAGGGTTGTATTTCCAGAAGTATACCATTTTTTCAAAAGCCTGGGATAATATACCTCGAATAAATGACTTCAAAACATACGAGCATTGCATACGAACATTTCAGGACTTTTTTGTAAAAAAGGGCGTGCGTGTTATACGGCGAACATATTTAAAAATTAAAAATTACAACTCTAAAAAATAGGTTCGTGTTATACGGCGGTGCGCGTTATACGCCGGATTTTACGGTAAGTGCTGAGACTTTGAATTCCCAGTACCACTAAAGATCCGCCGTGTAGGGGAACGATGCACGTTAAATCTGTCGAGAGCTTAAACGTCCTCCCGTTGGTGTGGTGTAGTAGTTAGGAGAGGGTGCCAGCTCAGGTGTCGTCCGCGTCACTTGACCATGGTTCAAAATTACGCGGACCGTCGCCAAAAGCCCTCGTGTTGCTAATTAGTGCGACGTTAATATTCACTCACTGAGACTTTGAAAGCCATTTTATGAGTGAAATATAATTTAACAGATTTTTGTGAAAAATGTCATGACCTGTTAAAAAAACAACGATAACACTCTACTAAAAAAATACACTCAACCGAAACATGTACCAAAGAATAAAATACTATAGTAAAATATTTTATTTTTTGAGTAGTAGGCATACATAATTTTTAAGAAAAGATTTGTAAGTTGTACTTATGTTGAAATTTAAAAAATATATACATTAAAATACAATTTTTGCGTTCTATGAAAAAATTTTTGTGTTGCTCCGTAGAAACCAAACTTTTAATCATGACCCCTCCCCCCCCCTTCCTTCGGTCAATCGTCTCCCCTTTACCAATGTTAAAATCTAGTCACCTTACATCAAATCTAATTCTTATTGCAAACGATAAATGCCACAAGCACTGTCAATGTTTTTAGAAAAGTGTGATCTGTATTACGAATTATTAATGCAGAAATAAATTTTTGTAAAACAATATGGTGTCCAATACTTCAACGCAAACTGCTCATTCAGATGGCATTATAATACAAATTGCAATTGAGCAATGTTTGATTATGCTAAAAAATTAGTTTTTATTCGACAGCAAATAGAGTGGGGAAAAAACATCTTTCTTAATTTGGGGTGTTCCGAGTTATTTTGCTGTAAGCAGCATCGATGCTACAGATGCATTCAACAACAATCCCAATTCGCCGCCAGCATCCAAATCCAGTAGCAATTTTTGTATTTACATTTAATTACTTAATGTGTCAGCTATGCAAAAAACTATTAATAAGAGTCAACATAAAAGAAAAACAACCGGTGTGAGAGGATTTAAAAACACACGTGATTTCGCGCACGCGCATTAGAATACGAGTACACGCTGCCGGGGAGAATTCGTTAAAAGACTTGTTTCACTATTAATAAAACAATGTAAAGAAAACTGTAACTGGTTTTTTACGTGGTAGAAATGCTTGTAGTAGTAGTTTCATAGCATTGAGGTACAGTCGACCCACTGACACATTTCGGTGTACTTTCTAAAGTTAATTTTAACCTTTCACTATCTTTTATAGAATTTCTAATTAGTTTTGAAAAGTATTTTTTTTCGGAAAAATACAGTGCCAGCTA
The DNA here is from genome assembly GCA_019973975.1 of Trichonephila clavata. Lineage (NCBI taxonomy): Eukaryota > Metazoa > Arthropoda > Arachnida > Araneae > Nephilidae > Trichonephila > Trichonephila clavata. The sequence goes on along the minus strand of BMAO01025825.1, from coordinate 232,880 downwards.
TATATCAATACCGGTGTTGCAGCTGGTGTATTCTTTGTCTATTAAAAAGCATTTTAGACCATTTTTCCTTTTTCAAGGTGAGAAATTTCTTTTGTTTTATAAACTATTTTGCTAAAAATTTTATGTAATTTTTTTTAGCCCCAAACAGGATAGATATTTATGGTTAGTATCTTTTTAACTCCTCTTCATAAGAAAACAGGACGGGGTATTGGTACTTGACTTCAAAATATATCGTAAGCCTTTTCGTTCAAAAAATCGGTAAAATATGTGCATTTCAAATATGATTTACAAATTATACCTTGATATTTCATAACATCTAAGCGATAACAGTAACAATACTTCAAAATAAGACGCGTCTGTGTTTCCAGAGAATTTCAGAGCACCCGCGTAAAATTACGGTTCGCGCATGCGTAGTTGGGCTGCATGTGCTCCCCCCCAATACATGTGGAATCACACACTTTATATTTAACTGTCATTTTTTTCTGACTAATGTTTATTTTCCAAGTTGAATGTTTTTACTTTATTTTTGTTATATATAATCGTAAAAGGAAAGTTAAAAAAATTGACTATTTAAAAAATTATTTATTCTTTTTTTTTGCTCCAAAATAAGGAGTGAAAGTTAAAATTATGTGAAATAATGCGCTTGACCGAACTTAAAGGAAGTTTGATGCCTGAAATTACAAGCTAAGTGTTTTAAAATGCAGATTGAAAACTGGTTGAAAAACAGGTGTATTTGTTTATCGCAGCTGTTTTTATGTACTTAGCTGAGGAGAAAACTAGTACACACAAGTGATTCTGCTTATAATTGGATATATCCCACGCAAAATTGCTGTTATACAGGTGTAGTTACTTCCAGCATACAGCCCAATAATTTTTACAACTTCGTAAAGCTGCCGGGAAAAAAAATGGTGACGTTTGGTGAAAATGCTGATAATCAAAAAGTTGCATTTTAAGTCAGCGTTTCTCAAACTTCCTAGGGGTGAATATGATAAACCTACAAGAAGGGGCGCGAGCATGTCGAAAATAAAAGATTAAAAATATATACATAATATTAATTTAATGAAAGGAAGCAAAAGCAAATGTATACATTCTCAAATGATAATAAAATACCCATGTACACTGTTACAATATACTTATAAATTTACCTGTACAGTACAATACATTTGATAATTAACTTAACTACATTAAATTAAGAACAAGTTTAATAAATACTACTGATTTCTTGAGCTTGTTATATACACAAAATTTAATATCTTGATATTTTGTGATATTTATAATTAAAGTCGTATTGTGTAATTTCAGCGTCAAAGTACATTATTATTACATTCAATACAATGCTATTGTATGGGAGGGGGTGCGATGAAAATTATCATTCAAAATTGGGTCGCCAATATTGAAAGTTTGAGAAGCAGTGTTTTAAGTCACAGATGACCAATTTTTTCAATTCTCTACGCGTCTTTATTTTTCTATCTCTACGAAAATCATCTCTATTTTTTTTTTCTTTTTGTGATACTTACAAAAATGCAGAAAAAAAGAAACTAACACTATCTGTGTGTGTTTGTTGCTGTGATTATTCGAGGCCTAGAAAAATTTCGCTAAAAGTTGATTTTTGTCCCTTTCTGTGTGAAGTGGTCATTCTATTCCAAGCCCTAATACCATTGAAAACCCACCATGTAGAAGGGCTAACGCACGTTAAATCTGTCATGGCTCAAAGTCCATCTATTAGTGTGGTAATTCGGAGAAGGGGGCTGCAGTTCAGGTGTCGTCCTCGTCACTTGACAGATATTCGAAATTATGAGGTCTGTCACCAACAGCTTCTCTTGCTGCTTTATAGTGCGACGTTAATGAAGACTCACTCACCATCTTTTAATGTGGTACTTTTAAATCAGGGGATGGCAACCTTTTCCTATTGGTAGATTGCCAAACCAATTTACCAGTGGGATTCAGCGTACCACACAGTAAGATATTTTTGAAGCAATTAGATTCCCGCAATAATACATGCTGAGTTAATGAACAGAGGTAAATGACACAGATATTTATAGTTTTATTATATATTAACTTTGCATCATTTAAAGATATTTCTTAACATAAAAATAAACAGCATATAACTGTTTCTGCAACATAAATAAAAAAAATTAAAGTTGTAATATATTACTTTTAAATATATTTATTAAAATAAGAGCTAGAAAGCATGAAATATAAGTATTTCCTTTTTTATAGTTAAATAAAAATTTTAATACGAACAGAGTGCTTCCACCGCTGTACTTCCATATCGCTAAATCAAGGGTATGATTTGTGGCTTTCAACTTGACACTATTCTGAGTATTCAGTTGTAAAATATTCCTCATATGAAAAACATTTCTTTGTAGATTTGAAATATTTTTCATATAAAGAGAGATTTTTTTACTCGGATATGTAGAACAAAAAGTGGAAAGCAGAGTGCATGCAATTTTCTCTCTGAAAACAAATCTCTCCATCAAAACATTCAGTAATTTACAAAATAACTGTAAATTTATCTTTCAGCTTCCTTAGTCATTCCTTAAATGTCCATAATTTTGAAGATGTTTGCTAAATAAGGTCCATTACAAAATTTATCAACTCCCATCCATTCAAAAATCGACACATTTGTAGAGTAGTGCTGAGTACCATAGAGAATTGTACCATGTACCACAGGTTGCCGATCCCTGTTTTAAATTATAGTGAATCTGACTGAACTGGTAAGAAATTTTAAGGGGTTAGAGCTGTTCTAGATTCCTTTTTACCGAAGCGCTTGGTAGCCGAGTGGTCTGGGCATCGGATCGTGGCTAGCATGTCAGGAGTTCGATCCCAGTACCACTGAAGACCCGCCGTGTAGCGGAGCGATGCACGTTAAATCTGTCGAGAGCTCAAACGTCCTCCCGTTGGTGTGGTGTGGTAGTTAGGAGAGGGGGGTACCATCTCAGTTGCCGTCCGCGTCACTTGACCATGGTTCAAAATTTCGCGGACCGTCCCCAAAAGCCCTCGTATAGCTGAACAGAGAGACGTTAATATTGACTCACTCACTCACCCGCAGAGCTTCCTTTAAGTAAAAACGCAAAATCTGTAAAATTGTTAGATTTTGCTGTTTTTTTTATTTGTGAAACTAAGTCTTCAGCAAATCTTTTTTATTTAAGTTATGAATTCAAATAGATGAGTCCATAGGTACCCTATTGATCTCCTCTTGCGTTGAATATTACTATGGTAAATAGCAAACTTAAAATGTGGGTACATACCCAAGAAAGGCTTAGTTAAAATGGTAGTCTGTAAAGTAACTCCTTATAATTAAAAAAAAAAATAAACTTTTCTTATTTATCAATACATTCCCTTATGTGATACTTAGTTTGTCACAAATTGTTTGTACTTTTTTTAAATTTACGTGATATTTTTCCTTTCAACATTTTAAACCATACGACAAATATTTTAGGATTTAGCCGAAAGAAAATTTAAACTCTTGAAGGGCGTTTGTAATTTATCATAAAGTTTAAAAAATTAACACATTTTAAATATTTTTAATACTATTTCATTTAATGACTTTTGACTTTTTAAAAAGTTTTAGCTGAAATATAAAATTAAATAAGTATATTTAAAAAAATGCATATTTATTCGGGGCAGGTTTCATATGTTTTAAGACATGCAAAAGTGTTTTTATTTTTTCTAATTTAACTATATTTTTCATATAGAAAAAAAATATACAAATTTCTGTGGAAATTTTCACGTTTGCGAAACACAAAGTACTTGCAAGAATGATTTTTTTAAAAAAAATATTTAAATCGAAAATTTCTGAAAAATTTAAATTTTTCAAACAGCCACATACAATTTATCGGCTAGCCGCTGTTTGCACATCACCGCTTTAAATTCACATTGTCTAACCTTAATGAAACGTTTTCAGGGTTTTTTCAAAGCAAAAAATCTCGATATTCAAAAATTCAAGTAGTTTATCAAATATTTACAATTTCAGAAAAAATACAATTTTTTTATATTTATGTATAAAGCAAGTTCAGTTAGCTTTACAGTATAGTAGATTACATGTAGAGCATAATGCACATAAAAATGTTTGTACGCTAAAATATACAGCTATCTGTATATAATCAGCAAGGAAATCAAAATATAATACTAATGTCGGAGGTAATTTTATTCGAAAGGAAGATCACAATTTCATTCAATTTTTAATAAAAGATGAATAGTATCATATTAGATTCTTTGATTATGCTTTCTTTTAATGAGTCTTTTAGAAAGTTTGCCATTTTTATGAAGAAGTGACGTGTGCAACATTGCCTTGATGAGAAGCAACCCCATATCTCTCATGTGTCATAATCTTATTTTAACTAACAGTGAAAATTAATGGTTTGATTCATGAAACCTGTTTGAAGGAGGAGTCGGTGAAAATAATTTTCTTTAATATACGGATCTATTCTTTTGCACACACACTATCTCAGCGTAACATATATTTGTAGCAACTGATATAGGTACTGAGGAATTTGACTGGGGGCGAATAACATAAATTTAAATTGTATTTTACCCCTCGGGGGCTCACCTTCTTTAGGTGAGTACGGGTGTCACAATCCCGAAGTACCCTAGTGATCTTTTCCTTTTCCCACGGGGTTTACTGTCTTTGGTAAACACGGGCTTCACGAACCCGGGGTACCCTAGTGATCCTTCTCTATTTTCGACCCCCTTTCTTGTCATTCAATTCATTCTTTCTTTCTCTTCCCGTCTAGACCACAGATATTAAAACAAATGTTTGGCGCAGTATAGCCGAAATCGGCTCTTGCGCCAATAAACCCCAAAATCAATCAATTAAATTGTATTTTATTACTTTATTTCAATTATTTTAACGAATTTTTAATTCAGAAAATATCTACTAACTACATTATTCACGGATCGGATTGTCTGTTTTTAAATACAGTAATACCTCTACTTCCGTTGCTAATTGATTGAGAATGAATGGGTGTTTGCATGTCTTTTTTTCGAAAATTTATTTTACAATATTAAAACTGTTGATTTTCTTTTTTTTCATAGAAAGTAAAATATATTCAATAACTGTAACTTTCCTCATAAATTTATCAATTATATCGAAAGAAATTCGGTCAGCAAAATGTTTATTTATCGTCTAAGACCGAGAAGAAATTTTATGCACTAATTTAAATTTCGAATCTTTTATATACAATTTTAAATACAGATCAGAATCATGAGAAATTTTCATATCCCAACAAGTCATGTGTATTTATTAAGAATTAAAATACATAATAATAAAGAATCTTCATCAACTTCGCAGCCCCTTAAATTATTTCAAGCTGAGTAGAAGAAAAACTGTTTCACTAAAATTGTAAAGTATTTATATATTAGGGACTAAAGAAATGGAAAATACCGTTTAAATGCTTTTATCACATTGAAAACGTTAGAATTAATATTTAAGCAAACTGTCTGCGTGTGTGATCTTAAGGCTTCACAATACCCTACAAATTTCAATTTTTTTTTTTTTTTTTTGTTTTTTGTGGCTTATATTATTGGGAAGCTTGACACCCAAATTTCAGATCCGATAACAAATTTGCTTTCAAGATATTTGAAGTTTTTTGTGCTTAGGTTTTGGTTTCGGGTTCGTTTTAAAACCATTTTTCACTCTTAAATTGAATTAGATAAAAAGATTTTTGAGCATAATATCAACTCTTTCAGAGTGAAATGATAATTAATTTCAATTTTCATTATTAAAATCATTCCTGCTTGATCATGTTTTCTCATAGTTACTGAATTAAGATTGTATTCAAGGCCAATTTTTGTTTTAAAAAATAGTTAAAAAACTTGGAAGCTTTATTATTAATTTTTCCTGTTCAGAAAATGCCATGGCCAAAACGCTCTCGTGTTGTTATGAGAAGCAATATTTCGAAGAGATGGAATACTACTGAAAATGATGTATCTAAAAATTAGCCCTCCGTTGATACTGCAAATATATTTCGGAATACAGAAGATCGTCGTTTTTATCCGAACGTTTATTATCCGGAGCATCAAATATCCGAACCAAAGTCCGGATACGTTTTCGAACAGGGCAATGATCAGCAGTTTCGTGGGAGGCTAAAAGTGACGGGAAAACCCAAGATGAGGGATATTTGGGGAATTTCAGCTGTGTGATTTGGTAAACATCTGCGCTGAAATATTAGGTCAGTTTGCTTCCAAGTGAGGGGGTGTATACGTGAACTTTTGTTGAGTTTTGTTGATGTAGAAACCTGGATGGCATGCGATGCAGAAGACTCTGGATTTCAAACTCTAAATTATGATGAGATAATGACTTCCGTGCAAGAAGAATCCGACCCTGTCGACGATGAAACGGCACGAGGACAACAACAATGAAAGTAGCAAGGGTCCATCAAATACTGACGCGTTTCTTGCGTTAGAAACAGTTATGAAGTGCAACAACAATCGGAGTGCTGTCCCACTCAACTACTGCTGCTGAAGAGAATCGGAGACCTTGCAGTGAAAAAAACGAAGATGTACAATGGTACAGCGAAAAATAAGTGATTATTTTCCACAATCAAGGTAAAATTGTCATTTTGCACCTATTTGGCTTTTCTTCAAGCATGTTTCCTGCATGTGATGATTTAATATTTGTATAGTGTCCAGTATCATATACTGCATGGATCGCATTCGGTTTTCGGTTTTCCGAATAATCACGTATCCGAACGGTGCCCGGTCCCAATTGATTCGGATAAACTACGTTCTACTGTACCAGTATTCTGGATTCAAAGGGGTTGCAGAGAAAACTAAATAATATTTCCATGATTTGCCAAACTATAATATATATTTAACATATTATAGTACTATATTTTAGTATTCTGAAGTCGAGCAACAGAAACTTAAACTTGCTAAACTGCCCCATTTAAATCTGAAAAAAATTAAACTTTTTGTACAAACCAGGATACTGTGTAGCCTTAAATTTTATGACAAAAATTGATAGATGTATTTAAACACTTTCTGATAAGACAAAACCATAATTTTTCAACTGTATTCTAAGAGGGAGGAATGGTATAAAATATGCATGTTGGCATTTTTACTGCGATTGCGTGAATTTTCTACCTCCAAACTTCCATTTAATGGAGAATTGTCAGAAAACAGTACAATTTTCCATTTAAAAAATATGAGAAGCATTTAACTTGTGCACAGGAACATAAGGTAGAGAATAAATATTAGTATGTAACTGGTTTAGTTTTTTAGACGCAAGATAAATAAAAATCATACGAAAAATACATAGCAATGAGTAGTTTTTTGGATCAATGTGTAGTTTTATCAGGTAATTTGTTTTCATTTGTTCAAACAAACTATATTATTACAAAAAACTATACTTACCAAATAACATAAAACACATGTGGGAAAATACAGTAATGTTTTATTACACTACTCAGTAAACTGAAATAAGAATTCGAATACATACCGCGAATGTTTTATTATTGGCGTCAACTTATATATTTTACAGTTCTTTTTTTACCCCTAAACGTTTACGTTATTGTGTTTGGTATGCGTTCTATTTTGACATTATATATTAAAGTAGATAAAGGTGTAATTAAATAGGACAATCACACCAGTTTATAAATGAAGAGAAATGTTTCTTTGTCATGCAAAAGCTGAAAAACACCATTGCATTAAATTTTGTGTAAAGCTGGTTCCTCTGGGGAGAAGATTTTACTCGAGTGATGACTATGCAAAATGCAACAAATCAGTTGCGTGCCATCTGAAGAAAGACTTACGGCACCGACAGTGTTAGAATCGTTGAGAGGAAAAACAGTCTAAGACAGGGGTGGCGTACCTTTATGGATCAACGTGCCATTTTTTTTCTAAAAATGTCTTGGATGAGGTATAGTCGTGCAGTAAAATAACTTTTGCTTGCGATATTATTGGGAAAATAATATAAATACTATCAACACAAAACTCTTTATTTACTACGAAAAAATACCTATTGCACTGTATAGTTTCAAATGTTTTAACTATACGTATAATTCAAATTAAAGTGAACATTAGTGTCACTTCTGCTGTTGCACATTGAAAGACAATTTATATTAGGATTGTAACATGTTACTTTTAGTAGAATGCATGCTGAATTGGAGTCATCTGCCAAGCGGGTTCTAAGCAATTAATTATTTTTACTGTGGTTCACTTTTTTGACAAGAGGATTTGTTATTTGTTTCAAAAAATGCCGTTTTACAGAAGATGTTCTGCATACTAGTATTCCAGAACATAAAACACACACCGCTTGGGTGCCTTTACTAATAATGCTACATTTCTAGATTCTCCAGATTTGAAATTCTCTGTTACACTTACCATCTTGCACTTTTTGTTCTTTTGCTGATCTAGCCATGTAAAAATCGTAAATATAACACAAATAAACTTTAAAATACAGTTGTGTCAATGACATTGACTATGCTATGCGTAGACAAACTTTACATCATTAGCAATTGTAGCCCACGACGCAACTAAAGCAAGACAATAACAAACGAGTGTGCTCCCCGCCACTCCGCGACCTATCATTTGCGATTATTCGTAATACTTCTTTGTGAACTTAAATATTTTGAAATAAAATACAAACCATTTTGATCGCTGGCGTGCCCAGAGTATTGTGTTGCATGCCACTGGTTCGCCGGGCCGTGGTAGCCAAGTGGTCTAGGCATCGGATCATGGCTAGCGTGTCATGAGTTCGATCCCAGTACCACTAAAGACTCGCCGTTTAGGTTAACGATGCACGTTAAATCTGTCGAGAGTTCAAACGTCCTCCCGTTGGTGTGGTAGTTAGGACAGGGGTGTGCCAGTTCAGGTGTCGTCTGCGTCACTTGACCATGGTTCAAAATAACGTGGACCGTCGCCAAAATACTTAGTGTTGCAAAACAGTGTGACGTTAATATTCACTCACTTACGCCACTGTTTCACCATCCCTGGTCTAAGTGGACTACTTTGAAAGAGTTAAGTGGCCACATTAGCCTAGTGATTATGGTCACGAACTCGTGAATGACGTGTCGCGGGTTTTGAGTCCTGGTGCCACTGAGGACCAGGCCGCGTAGGGGAGCGATGCACGTTAAATCTGTCGAGAACTCAAACGTTTTCCCTTTGGTGGGGTATTTAGGAACGGGTGCGAGCTCAAGTGTCGTCTTCGTCACTTAAACATGGTTTAGAATTACGAGGTTCATCGCTAAAATCCCTCGTGTTACTAAAGTGAGTGAATATTAACGTCGCACTGTTTAGCAACACGAGGGCTTTTGGGTACTCGGTACCTTCTACGTCACTTGACCGTGATCCAAAATTTGAAGCCCGTCACTAATACCCTTTTTGTTTTATATAATTTTGAAGTATTACGTTAATAAATCAGTTTCATTTTCTGAGAGAAAAAGGTACACATAAGCGAAATATTACCCGTATTCATTTCAAAGGTCTTGAAAAATAGCAGTTTTGGTTAAAGGCAAAAGAAAACGTACATGAAAATTTGTATTCACAAAATGTAGAGGAAACCTTTTTAAATAAATATTTGGTTCGATGTACACATTGAAAAAAAAAGTTGCTATATCACGGCATGTGTGACAATGCCTTCTTTAAATCCTGTGATTATGACTAGTATTTTCTAGTGAGGTTTATTTTTGGAATATGAAATATAATAATTCTCTTTCTATATTACGAAATTGATGACTAGCTGTAAGTTCATTTCAGGTTAACAACTTTAAATATACAGTGGGTAAAAAAAAAGTATATTTGCACACCTACATTTTTATTTGCAATTCATAAAAAGCATTAAGAAATAAAAAAATTGGTATTGCCAAATCAGAATAAGTTTAATCATCCAAAACAAACAGAAAAATTACAATAATATAAATAACAATGCTTTTTTGTAACAAAATTAAAATATCTCGTGTCAAAAAAGTATTTGCACACCTGCATGAATGCAAAAGAAATATATATAAGCAAATTTCAAATAACTAATATTCAGCACGCATTCCTTTAGCATCTATTACTGCTTGTAATCTTGCTGGCATTGATTTAATTACATTTTCTGTAACAGTAGGGTCAGTATTCGACCACTCTTCAATAAGGGCTTGTTTAAGGGCAGATTTGCTTGAAATCTTCCTTTTTCTTATTTTTAAATCCACAGATTTCCAAAGGATTTAAGTCTGGTGATTGTGGTGGAGTAGCAAGTTTTCTGGGTACATGATAAAGCAACCACATACGTGTTATACCGGAAGTGTGCTTGGGATCATTGTCTTGCTGAAAATAGTACGAATTACTGATACCCAATTTTATTGCACTTTGTGGCAAGTTATCTCGCAACACATCAATATAGGTTCGAGCTGTCATATTCCCATCAATGAAACACAAATTACCAACTCCTTTGCTAGTCATACATCCCCAAATCATAACAGAACCTCCTCCATGTTTAACTGTAGGTAACACATTTTTGGTATGAAAAGCAGTACAAGGTTTTCTCCAAACTAATTTCCTGCCATCTGATTTAAAGATATTGAACTTACTCTCGTCGGAGAATATGACATTTTTCCAGAAATCAATTGGCTTATTGATATATTCCTTAGCGAATTCAAGTCTCTTCAGTCTATTTCGTTCAGTTATGAGAGGTTTTTTCCTTGGAGATCTCCCATAAATTTGTGCATCATGCAGGACATTTCGAACACTTTGGGCACAGATTTGAACTCCAGATGTTGAAGCGACATCATTGGCTAATGTAATTGCACTAACAAATGGATTTTTCGATGCTTCTCTTATGATTTTTCGCTTAATTCGCAGTGAAAGCTTCTTTGGGCGTCCAGAGCGCAAGTTATTTGATGTAGATCCTCTTTCTTTATGACGCTTTATAACAGTAGAGAAGCAAACATTTACTTTTTTTTACCTATTTCTCGATAACTTAGGCCATTTTCATGTAGAGAAACAATTTTTTCTCGCAACGAAATCGGCAATTCAGATTTCTTAGGTGCCATTACAATTTGAAATCCACAATCAACTGATAAAGTTTCGACAATACCTCCTTTTACAGTCGTCTTACGTATGTTATTTACTGCGGGATGACTGTCAAATATAATTAGCAAAAAAATGCAAATTTGCTAAAGTTGAGTTGAGTGTGCAAATACTTTTTTGACATAAGATATTTTAATATTGTTGCAAAAAATGTTTTTTATTAATATTATTGTATTTTTTGTAATTAATTTAAATGAATAGGCTTGTTTTATTTTTAAAATGCCAATTTTTGTATTTCTTAATGCATTTTCTTATAAATTGTGAACAAAAATGTATGTGTGCAAATACTTTTTGTACCCACTGTAAGTATACCGAGAAAAATGTGCACAAAGTCTGAGTTTTAAAGGGTTTAATATACTCCTGGTTAACACATTAGCTTTGACATAAATTTAAAACAATATATTTCCTTTCACTTTATACATTGGAGTACTTTCAACTAAGAAATAATGTTAATTACTTTTTAGAAAAAATATCGCACTTAAAATAAATTACTCAATTCAGAAATAATCTTTTCACCTCCCAAATCTAGTTTAAAAACGCTTAGAACACTTGATTCCGGTTCCCTTTTCATATTATGATAATGTACAACAAAACTAAGTAAATTCCATTTTTTATGTCTTGTAAGTTCGGTTAATTTCTAGTAACTAAAATGACAAAGGAGCGCAGTCTTAACACTTTAAATCATAGGTCCCCAACCTTTTTTGAACTGGCGCTTTTAATAAATAAACTTAATAAACTTTTAATAAACTTTTCTAATAAATATTTCGATATCGCCCCCTCACTCTAGAGAAATAAGAGTGTACATAATACATTTTGAAAGCAAGGGTAATTTTAAAGCAATTTTAAAAAATATCCTTTTATTAAAAGGACATATTTTTTAAATTTCATTTTTTTCCTTAAGTCCCAGTTTTTTTTACTTGCGAATCTGAAATATCTCTGGCCACAAATATATTTAAATGTGTAATATTATATATTTTAATCATAGGTAGGAGATTGTTGGAATTGAAACGCTACTGAATTTCTTCTTCATTTAAAAGTTTGGAATAAAAGATTTTTAGATTATCTGTTATAAAGACTGGTCTTATATCGGTCTGGATTACTGGTCTGAATTACTTCGTATCTGATGATACGAAGTAATTCATAGAGTAAACTATTGCTTTCAAAATAAATATAAATTGACAGTTTCAGCCTTAATCACGTTAATTCTTGGTTAACATATTTAATTATGTTTCTTGGATAATATACGTAATGAAATGAAGTGGACGAAATATGTTTCCTACTGCTCACAGACATAGACAACACGTGCGCTTCAGAAATTAAAATGCACTATATCATTCGATTTAATGTACGTCTGAATGTAATGTAATGTTTAAGTTTTTCATCCACTTCCCGTACTACCGAAATACGTAAATTTTCGTACATGTGATATAGGAATGATTTAAATACATACAATCAACATAAGGTAAACAGTATTAAAGTTTACTTTTGTCAGTACATAATCAACGTGTTTTTTTAGTCTTTTTTGGTTAATCTGCCCAAGGGGTACCAGGGGAACTTAACCCTTTTTTCTGCCAAACCACATACATATGACAATTTCACACGGTCTGCAACGTGAGAATCGATGGGGAGGGAGGCGCTATAAGATCAAGTACATTTAAAATGCAGAAAATTTATGAAAATATTACAAGTCATAATTTTGGATTTTATTTTAAAACTATATACATACATTAAACTCAACCCACAAAAATAGGTTTTATGCATTTTTTACCCAATTATGTAGTAATTTCGATTCCCTTTCATCAATGATCCCAAGCCTAACTGTCTTAAAAACAAAGCTGCCCTGTTGAAACATATGTTCTTTAGATATTATTGTCTTGGAAGACACGAGGGTTGATTAAAAATTAGTTTCGCACCTAAAATGGTCACTATTCCACTGTTGTTTGCTATTACTAACCATTACAATTACAAAAAGAAAAAGTAATCATGCAATTCCTACCAAAAAGCCTTAAATAAAAAATTACATTTGATTGAATCTCATGCTAAATTTTTAATTGATTATTCTGAAATAATTCAATTTTTTAGTGTAATGGCCGGGCCACTCCGAAATGTCCAGTGGGCCACATGTGGCCCGTGAGCTGCAGGTTGAGTATCGCTGATTTACACCGATTTTGAGATGCCACCATTTTAAAAAGTGGAGCCCTTCGGTATCCTACGCTTCCCCAGGGTGGTTCTCAAGCCAAAAAAATTGCCCAGCCCTGTTTTACAACTACTCTATCTAACAGTAATGACAGTCGATAGTGTGTGGTTTCTGTTCACCCCTTACCATCGAGATGTCAAAACGAAATGAGTTTTATTTGCCCTCAAACCGAAAAGATCTTCCGCGCCTCTTCTACACATCCTACGAGGAGCTTTGTCTCACAGTTTATCTCAGAGTTTCAATTTGAAGTAAGTAAGACCACTTCACAAAATATTGTTGGAATTGACAACGGAGTACTTCACCTCGTCGGGCTCCAATATTCAACTTTTACATAGTAATAACAGTAATGCGTGTCCTCCCGTTTATACTAGGTATGTTAAATGCTTTTTTAAAATTTCTAATGGGCTGCGGATTGACGTTTTACCATTGCAGACCGGTACATCCTCTGAAGTTGGTATTTTTTAGTGCGGCACCCTATAGGCGGGTACCAATCGCCACAGTTAATTTTGACGCCCAGTTTCCTCCCTAGAGGGAGGCACCTGAGCTCTGACAATACAAACCTGTACTAGAATTTGATCTTGCAGAGAGCACTCAAATCCATACAGACACTCTAGGGAGCTTTTACCTGCCGTATAATCATACGACATGGTCGTTGTCGATTTTCTGAATCATAAAAATCCACTGAATTAGGCCGAACCCGCAACCTTATGTGCAGAACGCCAGCGACAAACCAATCACTCCACCCAGCCGGCTGTATTGAATGTAATAAGATTTAAAAGATTAAAGCATCCAACTAGATTCTGAGACCAGTTTTTCAGACATTGACTTTCAGAAGAATTTTATGTTTTAAAGAACATATATATAAGTCTAAAATGTCATAAATATAAAATAAATAACATGCATCACCCCTTGTTTTTTTTCTTCAAAAAATATTCTTTTTATTGAATTTCAGCAAAATTTTCGATGTAAATAAAAACAGTATAAATAAAAATACACTGGACAAAATGAAATTTTAATTTGATTGATATATTTCTTGATCCATGTGAAGTGTCACAAAACGCAGGGTAAAAAAGTTTTTAAGAAATATTTTATAAGCATTCGATTTTCACGTAAATGATTTTTTTTCTCAAAATTACTTTGTTCTAAGCTAAAAATGGCTGTAAAATGGGATTAAATGTAATGATCTTAAACCCTGTGGTTTGTTATGCTCTAAAAGGCTCATAACATGTTACAAATTTCATTGAATTTTATTGGATCATTTTGGAGATACCCCAGTTTTTGTTCACAAATTTATCGTCAAAAATTTCGTTCTTCAAAAAACACATTAAAAATATTCTTGTAATTTATATAAAGTAAATATTAGAAGAAAAACTTAAAACTTCCCTGTGTGTTTTATGTATTATTTCTTCTTCAATATTTTTTTAATGGTTCTTAACATTTAACTCCTTAAAAAAACGCCTTTTCAACCTAATCGGATACCTTAACATAAAAAATAACTTCAAAAATGCTTTGTTGCCTAGCCAATCCGAATGCGTAAAAAGTGTTCGAGTCTCGGAGAGAAATTTAAAGCTAACATTCTTGACCGAAAAATCGGATTGAAAGACTAATTTTTATTTCTCTGTCGAAAACAAACAGCAACAATACTTATAAATTATTAAAAGCAGTAAGTTCACGTCGAGTGAAAAGAAAATTTTGTGAATAAATAATATAGAACCCGAAAACGCGAAACTAAAGTTTTATAATAAGAAGGTAGGGTCCATTACAATTTGTCTTGGTCTACGGGAATTTAAAGTTAGGGTGCATTCATCAATTTTTTTTTATTAATAGAAGAATTTGTTATAAACTGCCGATTTTTTCAAAAAGTTTAATTTTTTTAAGGTATCTGCTTACGTTTCTGATACCGAAATTCAAAATTTTTTTTTTCTTTGCGATTTTGTGTTGAAAAAAATCGAGCTGCCAGAAAGAAAAAATTTAATAAGTTAGAGAACAAGGAAGGTCTGTTGTAAAAGAGGCGAACTTTTCCTATATTAAGCATTATTTTATTAAAATAATCGAAACTTAGTGAAGATTGTATTTTTTTGTCAAATTTATGTTACTTAAAATATGATATCTCAAAACTTCATGATTGTATTTCTCTCATATTTTGCATACATGTTATTTAAAGTATGATAAAGGCGATAAACTAAAGTTTTAGCTCTAGCATCAAGAGTTATTTATTTTTAACAGTTTATTGTTACGAACACCAGGCATTTTTATAAAATTTTCCATAATTAAATGGGCAATGAGCCATAACTTGTTGGTAATTGTAAATATAATTTAGAATTTAGTTAATTTGCCTTTATAACTGTGTTAAATATTCTGAGTAAAAACATAATTTAAATATTGTATTTACTCGAATCTAAGCCGTACTATTTTTCCAGCGTTAATGCTACTGAAAGTCGGGTGCGTCTTAAAATCGAAGGCAAAGTATTCGTTGGATGGAGAAAATTGAGTTTCCACCCCTTTTAAAAAGAAAAACGTGACTGTACATTCTGTCCACTTGCATTGATGACTTATCCCATCCCGCAGTTTATCTCAAGTATGCAGTCGATCCTAAACATCGCTGTCTGCTCGTATTTAGGGATTTTTTTTATACGCTTCCTTTTAATCGCCTAAACATCAAAGATATCGGTAATAGTATCAAGACGAGAGAGAGAGAGAGAGAGAAGTCCACTGTGACGCAACTATAAAAAAGGAAGCAATTTTATTGCAGAAAAAAAACGAAAACAAAGTATTGGGCACTGAAAATTTGAAACAGAAGAAACAAATATACGTCGATGGCGTAAACAAAATGTAATAAATTTTTGCTTGCAAATGTTCATTAGTCTTTAATAATTCTTTTTAAAAAAATGTTGCGTAACAAATGCATTGAATGGCATGGAAGACGAAACCGTGTGTGAAAATGGCGATGCCGGCGCCCATTCCGAAGTCAGCTGTGACAATGGAAGTGAGGAATCATTTTCGAAACAGAGTAATTGTAAGTTCTTGTATGTACAGTAGAACGTCGTTTATCCGAATCAATTGGGACCGGACACCGTTCGGATACGCGATTGTTCGGATAACCGAGAATCGTATGTGATCCATACAGTGTATGAAACCGGACATTATACGAATATTGAAAATCTTACTAGGCGGGAAACGTGCTTGAAGAAAAAGCAAAATAGGTGCAAAATGTCGCAATTTTACCTTGATTGTGGAAAATAATCACTTATTTTTCGTTGTACCATTGTACATCTTCGTTTTTTCAATGCAAGGTGCAAAAAAACTGGTTCGGATATTAGACGCTTCGGATAATAAACGTTCGGATAAACGACGTTCTACTGTATTTGAAAATTGTTTTTTTAATACTGGTAAAATAGATTAACTTCTTATAATTTATCATTAATTTCTTAAAAAATTTCGTAGGTATCGATTATTGACAAACCTTTTACTCAAATTTTTTAAATTTTTTCTCAAACACGTGACGAGAAGAATTGGGGGGGGGGCTTAGAATCGATGGCTGTTTAAATTCGAGTAAATACGGTATATGGATTTGAATTCCATGTAGTGTTTTGAATTTAGGTAAAATTTGATGAAAATTATACCGAAAGTACCTCACTTTAATAAATTTAAATTGTCGCATAACTTCCTGATTGATGTTTTTCATTAATTTAAATCATGACTATCAACAAAATAACATACAATTACTAATATCATGGCATTTTAGAAAACTCGTCTCCGAACGTACGCAGATACCTTTATGATTTGACGTGGGTGTTTACTTTTTTCGCTGCTCTGTGGCCACGGTAGCTGAGTGGTTATGATCACAAACTTGTGATTGGCGAGTCGTAAGTTCGAGCCTCGGTGCCACTAAAGATCCGCCGTGCAGAGGGGCTGGTACATATTGAATCTGTCGGTGCTCAAAAGGCTTCCCGTTGACGTAGGGAGGATGTTTGGAGAGGGAACTACCAACTAATCCATCCTGGTTATTTAACCATGTTTCAAAATCTAAGAGGATCTCCAATAGCTTTTGTGTTGCTTCATCGTGTGAATCAAATCAAAAATTATTCCCTGCTCTGAGATCAAAATTTCTCATAGTGTAGCGTTAAGAATCTTTTTTTTACAAAATCCTTCATTTTTTATTTATTTGTGCTAATTTGTGGCGTATTCACACCTTTGCTTTTTCTTGATGCCTCAAATCCAATTTGAAGTAAGCAAAATAAACTATCTTAATAATTTTTTTTGTTTTGCTTCTTTTTCAATTATAATTGTGTATAGCAGGGGTGGGCAGACTTTTCCAGGGCACGGGCTACTTCTAATTTTTTCAAGGTGTTGCGGTCCACCCAGTATCAGTGGCACACATAAAGGGGGGGGAGGGTCCACGGGTCCGGACCCTCCTCAATAGCCCATGATTTATATTTCGGTCGATTATTATCCCATGTATATAGAACATAACATTTAATTATTTGTCATTAATTATTCTTTTATTAAATAAAAATAATTATTTGTTCAATAATTTTTCTTGCTGTTCTTTGTTCCCGACAATCTACAAAATTAAAAAAAAAAAATTTGGCAGCGTTTTGGGGTAAGATGAAAATGGTACACATTTGACCCTAGATCACAGCGCCCCGCACACCCTTTGAAAAATTTACGAGTGCCCCCACTGCCCAGGGTCGTAGGTGTGGTGAGTTAAGGACAAAGTGAACAATATTTATTATAACTTAATAATAAATACGGAATATTATGTACTTACCTACGTAAATAAAAAAATTTACTTTTTTGAAACCACGTTTAAAGCAAAACGCAAAATACAAACATGATAATAATAGACGCAAATATAATAATATCTAATGATGCATTTATCATCAAACAATTCAAAATACATTAAAAAATAAAACATTTCTATCTAAAGTTAGTTTGCGTAGTTATAGTCCCTAGAAGACTTAGTTTGCGTACTGTCAGCCAATCTTGAATATTTCCGTATACAATTACTAACGGCTAATCTTCAGGCGGTCAGGCCGCGGTGGCCGAGTGGTCTAGGCATCGGATCATGGCTAGCGTGCATGAGTTCGATCCTAGTACCACTAAAGATCCGCCGTGTAGGGGAGCGATGCACGTTAAATCTGTCGAGAGCTCAAACGTCCTCCGTTGGTGTGGTGTGGTAGTTAGGAGAGGGGGGTGCCAGCTCAGGTGTCGTCCGCGTCACTTGACCATGGTTCAAAATTACGCGGACCGTCGCCAAAAGTCCTCGTGTTGCTAATCAGTGCGACGTTAATATTCTCTCTCTCTCTCAGGCGGTCATTCCAAATTGTTTTGGTGGTCCACCGGTCGTACACGATCGACGTAATGCCCACCCCGGGTGTATAGTAACAAAAAAAAGCAAAAGTTGTTTGGAGAAAACACAACCCCTTGGAGGCATAATACAAAAAAAAAGAAGAAAAAGAAAACACGAGCACACACACAAGTAACGTTTTAAATACTGAACACAAACTGAATTTGGCTTTATATAGCAAGCCAGATACACTGAATAAATTGGTATGTTCATACACATGATCTATAATATGACCTCAGGTTTACGTATGCTTATTCCTGGTACTCCAGAGAAGACACCGGCTGGATGGAGCATGTTTCGATAATATTCATCACCATTCGCTGTAAACTAATTAAACCTGTTTAGATGCGATAATCTGATCTTCCCACTAACACCAAATTTTACATAACCAGTTTCAATTCTCACTCCTCATTTAGTTTTTATTTCGTTTATTATCAAATCCAGCAACACACACAATGGAAAATCTTGTCTTTTAAGGAGATTTTTTAACATCAAAATTAGAATACTAGTTTAAGTTACGTAGGAATTTCACGTTAAATGAAACGAAGAACTGATGCGATAACCATCCTTGTGACTATTTTTTCAATCTATAAATCGCCAATGGCAGGGGTTAATGTACAAGTAATATTTTTTAGAAAACACTTAGCATAGTATATTAAAATAAGCTTATTTTTATAAGGAGGGAATATCTTTTCTTTAACAGATGACAAGCATTTTTTTACTTCTGCATCATTTAAAAAACACAGCTCCTGCTTAAAATATTGTTTAGTTTAATAACGTTTGCTGACATCATCTGCAAACGATTTTATTTTATGTCAAATAATTCTGTAGGGAGAGGGACAATTTTTTTTAACAAGCATGACTTCGCATTTTTTGTTATCGCCTTGACTTTTTGCATTTGTTTTCTTCGTTTTTCCTGATAACAGCGATATCCAGGATTATCCTACATACTTTATTATTTCAATCACAATATAAAAAAATTAAATTTAAATAAATAAAAAAATCCTTTAAAAAGCTACACATGTGAAGTTACACGCAACTCTCGTTAATCCAATGGTACTAAAATATGCATTTTGGTAAATTATTTTTTTATCTTTTCGCATCATGCTCAAAGACCAATGCCACTTCATTATAAACATTGTTAAGGAAAAAGATTTCAAATCGGTAAACTGTTTCCAATGCAAAAGTTTCAAAGTTCTACAGAGGTTGATTGAATGTGTGCTAAAATCTCACTCACACACAGAAGCTACACAAGGGCGAGGGTTGACGAACCTTGTAATGAGGAACCATGGTCAAAGATGTGAATAACTGACCTTCATCCCATTCTCTAGATTTACAAAACCCTCTCCCCCCCCCGCCAACATGAAAACTTTAAACCTCGGCAAATGCAACGTGCCTTAGCTTCCCTACGCTATTCTATAGAGTGAGTGAATATTAACGTCCCACTGTTCAGTTACACGAGGGCTTTTGGGAACGGTTCGCGTAATTTTGAACCATGATCAAGTGACGCGGACGACACCTGAGCTGGCACCCTCTCTCCTAACTACCACACCACACCAACGGGAGGACATTTGAGCTCTCGACAGATTTAACGTGCATCGCGCCCCTACACGGCGGGTCTTCAGTGGTACTGGGATCGAACTCATGACACGCTAGCCACGATCCGATGCCTAGACCACTTGGCTACCGCGGCCACACTATTTTATAGAGAGTAACATATTCTAATGATTTATACCCGAAATAATTCTGACCGTGGCAATGGAGTGGTCATGGTCGCGAACTCGTGGCTGGCATTGTCGAGTCGAGGTCTCGCAATCTTTCACTAAAGACGCATCGTGTTGAGGGTGATGCACGTTAAATCAATAGCAATTCAAAGTCTTCAAGTGGTATTAAAATTAGGAGAGAAGGTTCCAGCTCAGATATAATCCTCGTCACTTAACCCACTTACCCGGGGCTCAAAATTACGAGCTCTTTTGCCAATAGCCCTCATGTTACTTTAAAATTCAACGCAATTCAAAATAGACTCAGTTTTAAAGGCATAAAATGTGTTCCATATTTCATTTCCCAATCGGATTTTTTACTTGGTTTTTTTTTACCATTAAGAGAAAGTATGCTTACTTGTGGAATGCTCTCAAACTTTAAATAATAAACAAATGTATTGCAAATAGACACGAATTTAAAGTATCCGACTACCCTAAAATTTACAATTTTTTTAATGATTTTATTTTATAGGCCAGCTTATTTGCTTTGTAAAAATACCCAGTTTATCATTTTCCGTTCGCTAGAACAAAAACTACAAGTGTTTTAGTAAAAGCAAATGCCATTACTTTAAGCAAGATGTCACACTTTAAAACGCGTTTTATTCGAAATGTGATTTTTTTGAAAATAATCAAACGGGGTCAGCGATTGCTAAAAAAAGTTTAACATAATTAACTGAAATTTTTTGTGTAAGTTCTGTATAATAGAAGTGTTTTAAGCTTCAGATTTATCAATCACTGTTTTATTACAAAATTTACAGCCCCTTATGAGAATAAAATCAATGTTTTTTAAGCAATTTCATATAGTAACTGAGATAAGGTGCTCTAGTTTTTGTAAAAATTAAAATATCTCTTATCCTGAAGGTCATTTCGACAATGAATAACATAGCAACACATCAGAATTGAAAAATTGAAAATTTGTTCCTAAACCTTTGGTACAGAATGGACCGCGTTTATGTTGTTTTTTGTCAATTTTTACCCATTTTAGTTATAATAATTTATTTTTTCTTCTTAATTTTAGTATATTTTTCTTTAAATGTACTAAAAAAATCTAAAAACAACAAAAAAATCCACATATAACACATTTAAAAAAGTTGTCGCAACCAGTCGGATACCTTTTATTCATGTCGGAAATTATATTATGTATGGCAATGTGTCCTAGGGGGGAACTGTTTTCCCCCCTTTAACAAACAGTGAAGACTTCAATCTCAAAAAAAGGTGTCGATGGCGTCAGCTCACGATTACGAGGTTCTTGTGCAAGATATAGGACAAAGTTGCTTCAAACCAGTCACTTACGCGTTTTTTTTTTCAATCTACTCTAAAGGTTTTCTATTTTTTTGTTGATTACTCAAGTTAACTACACTAAGTTAATATTCTTAACTGGTGGTGAACCATGATAGGATAGAACCATGGTTCCCGAGGGACGATGGTCGCAAACTCGTGTCAGCGGTATTGAGTCGTGATATTGAGTCTTGGTGCTATTGAAGATCTATCGTGTAGATAGATCTGATGCTTTTTAAATCTGTAGAGGATTAAAGACTTCCAATCGGTTTGGTGTTGAAGTTTGAAGAGCGCGTCGCCAGCTCAATTGTCTTCGTCACTTGATCTTAGTTCAAAATTACGAGGTTCGTCGCCAATAACTGTCATGTTGCCAACTTGGGTATCGATTCATCACTTGAACACTGTTAAGTGAGAGTTATATTAACGTCGCTTTATAAAGCTGCACGAGAGCTACTGGCAACGGATTTTACAATTTTGAACCATGATGAAGTGACGACGATTCTACATGAGCTGTGACCCTCTCTTCTAATTTCCCCATCACGCCTAGGGAAGACGTTTCAGCTTCGATAAATTTAATGAACATCAGCCCCTTTACACGACGGATCTTCAGTGGCATTAGGCTCAAACTCCTGATACGCCAGCCACGTGTCCGTGACCTTGACCACTAGGCTTCCGCGTACATTGAACATGTTTCAGAATTACGAGGTCGTTTGTCAATATTCCACGTGTAGCATCAGAGGGTGATAACGGTCCATTAAACATATTTTACATTTTTCCTGCTTTTCTGTTATCAATGTGGTCCACACACACAGTCTTATAAGTTGCAATATATAGTATTTTTAGAATCAACTAAATATCACTCCTGGTCATCGCCAAATGTATGTTTTCTTTGATTGTATCATTAAACCCAGCATGGTTAAAAAAACACGAAAAATTTCTTTTACACATTATATCAAAGAGCGAAAAATGCATTATTAATTTTTGGCTGTTTAATTTTCTGTTTTAAGGTATCCGACTGGTTGCGACAACTTTTTTTTTTTTTAAATGGAGATATGTGGATTTTTTTTATTTTTAGATTTGTTTAGTACATTTTAAGAAAAATATGCCAAAATTAAGAGGAGAAAAGAAATTATTATTACTAAAATGGGAAATAATGGGTAAAAATTGACAAAAAATAGCATAAACGCGGCCGATTCTGTACGAAAGGTTTATGAACAAATTTTCAATTTTTTCATTCTATAGAGTTATGTTATTTATTTTTGAAATGACCTTCGCGGGATAAGAGATATTTTCTTTTTTACAAAAACTAGAGCATTTTGTCTCAGTTATATGAAATTGCTTAAAAAAACTGATTATATTCACATAAAGGACTGTAAATTTTGTAATGAAACAGTGATTGATAAATCTGAAGGTCAAAAGAATTCTACTATTATACAGAACTTATAGAAAAAATTTCAGTTATTTATTTTCAAAACTTTTTTTGCAATCGCTGGCCCCGTTTGATTATTTTCAAAGAATCACATTTCGAGTAAAACGCGTTTTAAAGTATGACATCTTGCTTAAAGCAATGACATCTGCTTTTGCTAAAATATTGGTAATTTTGGTTCTAGTGAACGGAAAATGATAAACTTGGTATTTTTGTAAACCTAATAAAATGGTCTATAAAATAAAATGATAAAAAAATTGGTCAATTTTTGGCAAAATTCAAAATTTTAGGGTTGACGGATACCTTAAGTATCCAACAGTCTTGGGGAAAAGAAAAAGAATTCGATTTTCTATAGTTTCGATTTCGGGAAATTTAATGATCAAGGAAAACCTTTTTTTCCCTCTTACAGGAAAGTGCTAATATTCATTTGATTCTAAAGGCCTCTTGTGCCTTCTGTAAGTTCAGTAAAAACTTTCTTTTTGTGATGTTCATTAAACATGATAAATTATATTCAGTGCTGATAATCGCTTGTAATTTTTCATTTTTATTTAATGCCAATTACAGTAATTTTGAAGTTTTCGTAATCGTTGTTAGCTCTGCTTCCTTTTAGGATTGAGGTAATATAAACATTAATGTTATATACAGTGAGCCACAAAATTGAGTATACACCTCTAAAACTTTTAGACTTCTTCCAATTACAAATTAAATATTGATTTAAAATAGATAATTTTTTTTATCCTAGATACTTTAACCTCAGCTTTACCATCCTATAACTTATTTATTACGAAAAAAGTTAAGCGCTTCGAAGAAAAGATAGAAAACCATGCCACAAAATTGAGTATACACTTCTTATATTTGTTAATTTTGCCACCACTTTTTTTAGTTTCAAATTTTCTTTAAAGAGTTTCAGGAGTAGCTACTGCTTATAACACGTGCTATTGCACTTCAATGCTTTTAAATAGTATTTTTTCTCATTAAAAATCGTAAAATGAGCTCTCGTAGAGAAACTACTGAATCTGAACGTTTATTGGTTGTAAAATGGTCGAAAGAGGGAAAATCTCTTCGAGAAATCGCTTCGTTGATTGGTGTAACTCATGGTTGTGTCCAAAAAATTCTACAGAAGTATAAAAAACTGGATCTGTGGCCAGGATCTGGCTGGATCCTGGAAGAGGACATAAAGAAATACTGAGTACTACAGCGAAGAGGAAGATCATTCACTCAGTAAAGAAAGATCCGAGGGTGAGTGCCGCTAAACTAGCTTTATCGATGTCCTCTACAATCGGGGAAAAGATCTCAGATGAAACAATTCGACGTACCCTTCACCAATATGGGTTTCATGGCCGTACACCAATACGAAAGCCACTCATCAAGTATGTGAATAGACAAAAGAGAATGATTTTCGCCAAAGAACATCGTTTAAAGCCTATTTCTTTCTGGAATACTGTAATATTTTCTGATGAAAGTAAGTTTAATCTTTACGGAAGCGATGGACGATTTAAAATATGGAGAGAAGCTGGGAAAGCACTGGCACCTAAAAACACCATTAAGACAGTCAAGTTCGGGGGTGGATCTGTCTTCGTTTGGGGTTGTATGTCGGCTGGAGGAGTTGGAGAGCTGGCTTTTATTGATGGTATTATGGACAAACATGTATATTTGGGGATTTTAAATGATAACTTGGAAAAAAGTGCCAGTAAGTTGGGGCTTGGGTCAGGCTTCATATTCCAGCAGGACAATGACCCCAAGCATACAGCGAAGATTGTGCAGTTATACTTGCTGTACCACTGCAGGAAGCAATTACACACTCCAGCCCAGTCTCCAGACCTAAACGTCATAGAAAATTTGTGGTCGCAATTAGAGAAAGCTGTACATGAGCACGAAATCACAAGCAAGGAAGTTCTCAAGAAGGTTCTGAGAGAAGAATGGGCTAAAATTTCTTTTGAAACCACTAAAACACTGGTAGAATCTATGCCCAGAAGATTACAAGCTGTAATTCAAGCAAAAGGTTATGCAACAAAATATTAATTTGTACGTTAAAAGGAAATTAATTAAGGTGTATACTTATTTTTGTGGTGTTGTTTTTCCTCTTGTCTCAGATCTTTTTTTTTTTTCGTAAAAAATAAATAAACGTAACAATTTTATTAGTAAAGTACGGTAAAGCATAGACTAAAGTATATAAGGTAAAAATTTCAATCATCTTAAAGCAATATTTAATTTGTAATTGCAAAAAGTCTCTAAGCTTCTAAGGTGTATACTCAATTTTGTGGCTCACTGTAGTAGCAGTAGGAATCCTTACAGGTTTCATAAATTCTCTTCAGAATTTTCTCTTCTCTTCAGAACGTGTTTGTTCTAAGGTTTCAGCGTACTATATTGGAGGGATTAATCAACGAGAAAAGAACATTTTGAGATTTTTTGTATCAAAACAACACCAAGAACGAGTTAAAGGGCCAAAACAAAAGACCTTAACTAGGAACAGATTTTAAATCGAGAAATAACCCAAAAAAAAGAATATTTCCTCGGCTGAGCATAACCATTCATTAGTACAGCATTAAATATCCCTTTCCATCTTTCTGCAAAAAACATATTTCATTTCTTTTTATACCAAACGAATTTGTTAATTCAAAAAAAGAATTCTAAGATGGGAAAATTGTTTATGAATTAAAATGATTCTTATATTGTAAGAAAAATACGAGTTTGGAATAATAGTTGTACAATACAGTAGAACGTCGTTTATCCGAATCAATTGAAACCGGACATCGTTCGGATAACCGAAAACCGAATGGGATCCATGCAGTATATGAAACCGGACACTATACGAATATGGAAAATCATTACATGCAGGAAACGTGCTTGAAAAAAATAGGTGCAAAATGTCGCAATTTTACCTTGATTGTGGAAAATAATCACTTATTTTTCGCTGTACCATTGTACACCTTCGTTTTTTCGCTGCAAGGTCTCTGACTCTCTTGGTCCGGATATTTGACGCTTCGGATAATAAACGTTCGGATAAACGACGTTCTACTGTATATCTTGTAGCTAAATGAAACCCCTCACACCCTTTCTTTCTTTAAGCGAGTTCAACATTTACAACCCCAAGATTTCATATGGTCTTTTCTGTGTTCCATTCTGCTTACTGGTTTTGATTCACGTAGAGACTCGAGGCCGCGGTAACCTAGTGGTCAAGGTAAAGGACTCGTGGCTGGCGTGTCATGAGTTCAAACCCAGTACCGTTGAAGACCCACCGGTGCAGGGAAGCAATGCACCTTAATTCTAGCGAGAGCTCAAACGTCCTTCCGTTAGTATGATGTGGTAGTTAGGAGAGGGGTGCCAGCTCAGGTGTCGTTCTCGTCACTTGACCATGGTTCAAAATGACGAGGTCCGTCGCCAAAAGCCCTCGTGTAGCTGAAAAGTGCGACATTAATATTCACTCACTCACTCCCTCGCATAGAGAGGTGGGGGCACATAAATCATCTTTTATTTTCAAACTTTATTGTCAACTAATATGAGCATTTTTCTTCCTTCATCTTGCTACTCGCACAATTCTCTGAAAAACTATGTTCGGTAAAAAAAAAATGAAGTGAAAAAAATCACTGAACTTGAGAGATTTTAAGTGCATCGTTCCCCTCTACACGGCGGGACTTCAGTGGCACCAGATCTCGAACCCGTGACACTACGGCTACGAGTTCGTGACCATAACCACTAAGCAACCGCTTTCATTTGCGGGACATGTACCTTAAGAAACAAAACAATTACGGGCATTCCTTTTTATAAAGCTTTCAAAAATTAACAGCGAATGATAGAATGTATGCGTAGGTTTTTTTATCTATAATCTTTCGCGCTTAAGGAATTGTAACTGTTTTCAGGGAAATATGCTTGAGATAAATGTGAATTAAACACAACGTTACACAAACTTCTCTATCAAGTTATCAGTTAATAACATCAGACTGGCGATGAAAGAGTTATTTCATAACATTACTCATCTAAGTTTACCTTTTCTTTACGTAATAAGCGAATTTTTGGCTCATTTAAGTGGACACCATTACTTACAATCTCGGATTCTTTTTCCTGCAATTTATCCACTTCGTTCCCGTAAACTATTGTTCTTTTATGCAGAGAGATATGCGTAACTAAATTACGATATGACTAAGAGATAAAGGAAGCAATTTTAATCTCTTGGAGATGAGAGAGAAAAAATTATACTTTAGGAAACATTGTGTTGTGAGGAGTCTTGACACTCGGAGGACAGTGATGATAAATGAAGTTTTTAATGGGTTCGAGGCCTGTAACTTGTTTCACATTTTGAGACTTAAAAAATAGAGTTTAGCCTTTTCAGTATTGGAAAGATCTCTCTAGTATGGTTTAGCCTTGATTTGTGGACGAAGTAATTTTTACTTGAGAAATGTAACCTCTCTTTTGGTTAAAAAATAAATGAATCACTTAAAAAGGAGAGTGAGTGATTGAATTTTAACGTCGCACTATTAAGCTACACGAGGGCGTTTGGCGATGGCCCTCGTCATTTTGAACCAAGGTCAAGGGACGAGGCGGACACATGAGCTAGCATCCTCCTCTCCTAACTTCTACACCACACCAACGGGAGGACATTTGAGCCTCGACATATTTAACGTGCATCGCTCCCGTCTGCATGGCAGATCTTCAATGGAACAAGGCTCGAACTCGTGGCAGGTCATCACGAGTCCATGACCTTGACCGCTAGGTGGACCACGCCCACCTTATAAAAAGGGAGTTTGATTTACTAACGCCTCTTTCTAAAGCAGGGGTACTCAACCTTTTTTCCCACAGGGCCACATTCACATGACAGATATTTCCCGTGGGCCGCAACATGAGGATAATGGAGGTGGGGAAACACTAAAACCAAACAACATCGGACAAAGCAAAATTAATTCAAAATATTGAAACTCTTGTTTTCGACTTTCATTTTAATTCCTTATTTACATCAAAAACATAAAAAAAATATTTATTTTAATGCACTTTTTACTGAGTTCTGGGGAAGCTTTGATTTCCTTTCATCTCTGACCAAGCCTCTTGCTTACATTCTATTATCAAAGCAAATTGGTTTGCAAAATTTATAGATTTGATTGCTTCATTGATAGAATTTCGTGCTTAATCTTTGGTACACAGTGCACTAAGAAATTCTTATTTAAGAACAGAGCCATGATTGGGCCGCCGAAGCCAAGTGGTCAAAGTATCGGACTCGGGGGTGGCGTGTCATGAATTCGAACCCAGTACCACTGAAGACCCGCCATATAGGGGAGCGATGAACGTTAAATCTGTCGAGAGCTCAAACGTCCTTTTAAAATGTAAACTTTGATTATTTTTTTACAATAAAAACTGGACGTGAGGGTGGTTGTTTCCCGAGGGATCGGTTGTAGCTCTAAACCCTCTTCGGGTGAGCTCGGTTCCTCTGGGCATTCATCATCATCATCCTGTTGGTATGGTGTGGTTGCTAGAAGAGGGGGTGTCAGCTCAGGCGTCATCCTCGTCTCTTGCCCATGGTTGAAAATTACGAGGTCCGTCGCCAAAAGCTCTTGTGTAGCTTAACAGGGCGACATTAATGACATGATTGGGCCACTCAGAAAAGGCCACCGGGCCATGTACGGCCTACTGGCCGCAGGTTGAGTATCACTGCTCTAAAGCAAGGTAAAATCTAATGGCTTTCGAACTATAACTGTTAATTTCGAACTATATGCCAACTGGTAACAGTTCCCATTATGTCATGCTTGTGTCTATGCATAGGAATGCCACCATACACTGTCATTACTTTTTTTGTCGAATGACAGCAATCTGTCGAGTCGATTTGTACCTAGGTTTATGAGATTGTGCATCGCACATTTTTTCGAATTGTCGTTTATATGAGCATTTGACAATATACACTGGTGTGCAAAAATTAAGGACGAAGTCGAAAAATTAGCATATCAGCTGAACGAAGAGGCAGAGCGGATAGAAGGACCAATCAGGAGATTAAGTGAGGTGATGTACGGTAGCACATGCGCAGATATGCAGGTAGACGTAATGGGGGAGTGTCTGAGTAGTAAAGCATGTTGTCGGTGTAAGATTAGTATTTCTGGCAAAGAGATTGCACACCGTATAGCAGTTAAAATCACACCGAGTTGCTGCCTCAGCGAGAAATGGCGAATAATCAATCTGTTAGACGACATCTGGATGCTTTTACCCGAGGTCGAATCATTGGGAAGTTGGAGGAAGGTCGCAGTGTGACAAGTGTGGCTGCAGAGTTCGGAATTGCTCACAGCATCGTTTCACGACTTTGGAGACAATTTCAAACTACAGGAACAGCTATCCGGGGGTTCAGTAGTGGTCGTCCACGAGGAACCACACCCGCAGATGACCGGTATATTGCCTTACAGGCCAGAAGAAACAGGCGGCAGACAGCGGGAGAAATCGCTAGACACACGACACAGGCGACTGGACGACCGATATCACGTTTTACCGTGGCCAGAAGACTGCATGGTGGTGGTCTGTTTGCACGACGCCCTGTACGGTGTGTACCTCTAACGCCTGCCCATCGGAGAAGGCGTTCTCTGTGGTGCCGGGAATACCGGAATTGTAGAGACAATGAATGGGGACGAGTACTCTTTACAGATGAGAGCAGATTCAGTCTGAGTAGCGATTCTCATCGCATACTCATCAGGAGAGAGCGGGGAAGCCGCAATCATCCCTCGAACATCATTGAAAGGGACAGGTATGGAGGTGGCGGTGTTCTCGTTTGGGGAGGGATCATGCTTGGTAGTCGTACAGACCTTCACATCTTCGACGCAGGTTCAGTCAACGGGACCCGTTATTGTAACGAGATTCTTCTTCCATATGTGCGTCTTTTTAGACGTGGTATGGGTCCGCAGTTCCTTTTCAGGGACGACAATGCACCATGTCATCGCACAGTAGCTGCCGAACAGCTCTTAGAGAGTGAGGATATTGAACGTATGGATTGGCCGGCACGATCTCCGGATCTCAATCCCATCGAGCATGTATGGGATTTTCTAGGCAGACGCTTGGCAGCTCGTACCTTACCACCAGTAACGATTCCGGAGCTTCGATTGGCGCTGCAAGACGAATGGGCAGCAATGCCTCAACAACTCATTGACACCCTCATTCTCAGCATGGGCAGACGCTGTGAAACCTGCCTAGCAGTCAGGGGAGATCATATCCCCTACTAAAGACCGGATATTTCTTGCTGGACACCCATCACAGGGGTGTTTCGGCCTTCAGTCGCATTGCGCTCCATGCTACTTTTTCAATAAAGCTTCTTTTTATCCATCTGATTTCTCTTTTAGTAAGTGTTGCTTACATTACTCATGTCCTTACGTATTGGGATCTTACGGTATTAAATGTGTTGATTTGGAATGCTTTTGTACAAAGTTATATTGAAAAAACTGTCTCGTCCTTAATTTTTGCACACCAGTGTATATAATATTCTGTCTGTTTATAAGGATCGTTGGTGGGTCCTACCTTTTCATAGAGTGCCGGTGCCCCAAGAAAGACGTAACTGGGGGCACCACACACAGTAAAAGCATTAAGTATTTCTTCATTTAAATAAGCAATAAATTCTCGATGGGGATCCTTCTGAGGAGCAATGAGTAGCCATGTGCAATAATATTATTCAAAGTATAACTATTGGGTTGATGCATAATTATCCGGCGTTTTTCCAACAAATTTTATTTAACGAAATCAATAACAATATTTGACAAAAACATATTTAAACGATTATTCGGGAGTGTACTCGCCGTCTACTGCAGTTACTGCTTCCCATTTGCTTGGCAGGTGGTCGATTCCATGAGCGAAGAAGGCACGATTCTTAGAGGCGATCCACATTTTGACATCGGCCACCAAATCATATGACCGTCAATCCCGAGTCTGATTGTCGAAATCCGATATATATGGCCGACCTCTTCCTGGCTTGTCCTCCAAGCTGGTATCACCTGGTTTGAAATGGGCGAACCCCTCCCTACACTGACTTTCGCTGATTGTTCCTTTGCCAAAAAGTTCTTTGAGATCGCGAAATGACAGTTCTGCTTTTCATCCTTTCTCGAAGTGGTAGAGCATAATATGGCAAATATGACTATGGTTTTCGACACGTATTTTACTAAAACAATAGAAAAGATAGTTTTTATACAAAAATAATAAACAAAACGCCACTTTCACTGATGAAAAACTCGCTGATATATACGCCGGATAATTATGCATCAACCCGATATTATTTTAATGTAAGATTTTACAGAATTAAATATAGATAATCTTGTATTTCTGAAATTTATTGTAAATAGCATTTATTGTGTGTGTAAAATAAAAAATATACAATACCATCAATATATAAAAAGTATTATCTGCAATGACAAACTCGCCTTATTTCATAGAAAATTTTTTAGACATTACTTAAAAGTTTTTTTCCCGTCGTTCACTGTCATTTCAATCCACTATGCTGTCGCTTAGAGACAACGTTCTAAAGTTTGAGATGTATCATGATGCATTCCTGATGAGATAAATTCTTTTATATAAGGTATTTTTATTAGTTCCTCTAATATTATAATTTTCAATTCTGTCTGTAATTGTGAAATGCGATAAAAGTAGCAGCTAATCCATCTTCATTCGCTGCATGTTACTTCTTAAATGATGCAACGATTGTTGAAAGATTATTAACTTTTTATATATTTCCTGAAAATATTCAATGGATTTTTTCTTATCATTTGAATGCAATGTGGAAAGATAATATGGCTGTCGACTTGGTTTCGTTGCCACATTGTATAATGTTTAATAACACCATAAACGCACTGTATGTTTATTTCAAATAGATTCTATGTAATATCCATCTACAGATACTTGGGCAAATAGCCACGAACTAGGGTTTGCAATCCCGTATCATGTTTTCAATCCCGGGATTTCGGAATTACATTTTCAAAATCCCGGAATTGTTCCCAGGATTAGGATTGGCCTATTTATTAAAAATACATATATATTAGCATATTTGAACTTGCATAATAAAACCGAAAATATAATTAAAATTGGTTTAATATTAATTTTATTGAAACAAAGAAAAAAATTAATTTATCATAAAAAACAAATAAAAATAGCACCTAATAATAAAATTTAAAAAAAAAACATTTCTTCATTTCTTGTGTCTCGGTAAATAAGCTTTTAAAAAACAAAGCTCGTCCAGCGTTTCATCGTTGAAACGGGTTCTTATTTTTGTTTCAAATTGTCCTGCCGAAGTAAATGCATGTTCGGATTCTTTAATAGTAGGTGTTATCGTCATTAAATAGGAGTATGTTCTTTTCAGGTAATCAACATAAATCCTCCGTTTTCAAAAAAGTATTTCTTTTTTTGAATTTTTGATGACAGTGTCTCAAATCTAATAGACTGCATTGGTGCATATACCTCTTTGATAACTTTATTTAGTTCTTCTGCTACACTTAATGGTTTTTGTATATAAATTGATCCAGTTACTGAATCAGAATGTGAATCAATTTCAAGTGTTACCTCATTTGAAATTGAAGATCCATCTGCATGAGCTGTTAGTAATGCAATGGGACTTGAAGTGTCTCAAGTATTTCAAGCAGTTCTGCTATTAATAAACGGTATTTAATTGAAGAAGGATCTGTGGCAAAATCTATTCTTGAGATTTTGCTTATATTATTGTGTAAGCATTGCAGAGTCAGTCTTTTAGATATGTGCGACGTTCTCCCATAAGAGAAATGAGAGCTGCATATATTTTTTCACCAAGAGCACTTATAATTGAACAAAAAAATCTACATGCACATTTCATAAACAAAATATAAATTTTCGAAAAATTAAATTCTTAGAAAATTTTTGTGAGAAATTTTTTAAAATCTTATTTAGATAAAAAATTAAATTCTGGTATTAGTTATTTTAATCCCGAGATTTCGGGATTGGAAAAAACATCAGGATTCTCTCTGGGATGCCGGGGCTGCACGAACGTATCTCTGTATTTTTTTCAGACATGGGCTTACAATATCTTGTTCAAAGTTGTATAGGTCATGCAAATCTAACTGGTTACTGAAGAGAGGTAGCATTATACTGGCCATAGTGATTTTAAGTAGAGGCTGTTACTACTCCGCCGATGTCTGACGAAGTCAGACAAGATCAATAAGTCCGCTGGTTCTGATGAAATCGAGCACAAGAAGTGGAGAAGTATAAAGATCATCTCGGGAAAGACCCAGACAGTCTAGATTGTGCTCAGGTGAAGACTACTGGACATTACATATGTTACACCATTCAAAGGTTTTAGTGTTCCCACAAAATTTTAGACTTTATATGTCCACTAGCAAGACGTGCAATGACAGTGGAGAAGCTTCTATCACAGGAGAGGGAAAGAGGCATTTTAGTTTGGTACCAGTAATGAGTTGGACACTTCATCAATTCCTTAATAAAATCTAATTTTTTAAGTGTGTAGATTTCCGGAGAAGAGATAGAAAGGGTAGAGAAAGTTTGTTGTTCGCAAGGTATTCCCATGAATGTTCTCGTGTGTGTGGTAACACCATTTAAATTCACTTATGTAAACTTAATTAATATTACGTAATTATGAGTTATATTACATAACATGATTAAAAAATAGTGGCAGACTGCTTGGTTACTCCTCTTTTGTATCAATCGGAATAGCGCCGCCTGATTATGATGTAGTTATCCGAATCTATGTCCGACAATTACATTAGTTTTCGTTTTAATTTGGGGTTTGTGTTATAAAATACAAACATTGAAGGATTTTATGAAAACCTAATGGAAATGTTTTTAAATAAATATATAAAAAATTACTAAGTAGTACTTTAAAAAAATTCCAACTCAATGTTTATAGAATGTCGAATTTTCAAAGAAGGGTTTCAGTGTATTTGCGTTTTATACCTTCTATCAATTTCATCAAATCCAAAGACGTTGCTAAATGTCATGACATGCAACCAATAGTGGAAAAAAGTTTCTACACATTTTCAAATATAATAACGATGGCAGGATTTGGCGTCGTCCTTTTGAATTGGCAAAATTAGTCAATGATATAATACGTAAGTACTGTGGTTCAGTAACGGAGAAAATCTCTTTTACGAACCTAACACTGCAACACCCATGTCCGCGATTGGGACCAGCATGACCATATTTCGTGACAAATGTAGATTTCAAAGTCATCACGGGTGGGGAATGGAAGTTAGGAGAGTAATTCACCAGCTTAACTCTCCTCTTAATCTATTCTCATTATGAAATTATAAAGTTATCTGTCAAACCTCGAGTAATTTTTGGGTGACGTTCAGTTGTTTCCAATCGTTTGTTCTGTTTTATCAATTATGACTGCGGTAGCCCAGCAGTCCAATCGCAAACTCTTGACCAACTTTACTTTGTCCAGTTTTGGTGTCACTGAAGGTCCAACATGTAGAAAGGCCGATGCACGTTAAATGTGCCGTGGCTCAAAGTCCTCAAAGTGGAGTGGAAGTATAGAGAATGGGACACCAGCTCAGGTGTCGTCGTTGCCACTTGACCGTGGTTTATTATTACGAGGTCACATCGCCATTAGCCCTCATGTCCCTTCAAAGTGCCACTTCAGTAATCAATCTCATCTCAATCAAGAAGAAAAACAGTAGTGTTATCTCTCAATAAAATACCAATAAAAACATTTTTTGAAAAAAATTTTATATCCACATAAGTGACACGTGTGGTTTTTTAGAAGCAAGAAATATTAAATCTCTATTTTTTTAAGTAGAATCTGTAGAATATAATGTTATAAAATCTTCGAATATATTTCTTGAGTCTAGGTAAAAATTAGCTGTGGTAAAAAAATTTTTTTCTAGATAGTTTAAGCTTGCACTTACCGTCATTTCTTAACCTTTACCCTTACCTTTATCCTAAAAATTGTTTAATTTTGTTTCCATCAAACTACGCTTTTGTTGTTTGCTCTACTGTAATAAAATACACCAGATAATGAAAAAAGAGATCGCCGTATTTTTTTTTATTTTCTAGAACTATAAAAAACCGCAGCAAACTGCCTGAACTAACCACTGAGATATCAGAACATTGACCGCATAACTAGATAGTCGGATAAATTGAGTTTTACAGTGAAACCGTTTTTAACACGAAACTGAGGGGACTGAAATATTTTTTCACGTTAAAATAATTTCGTGTTAAAGGACATTACAAAAAAAAAAAAAACATTAATTCAACAAAATGAAGTTTTAGAGCACATTTTATTTACATTGATATGTGCATATGCATGTATTTAATAAAAATCCTCCAAGCATTTACGTAATTTGCTCTTTTTCAATCCCTGCTATTAGTTTATTCTCTCCCTATATATATTATATATCTTGTTCAAATAATCAATCGTTAATACACTCATGTCCATAAATTAAGGATAATGAAGTTCAGGCAAAAAAAGAGACAGAAGCAAAACAAATTTGACTTATTTGTAAAGTCTATTTATTTAACAAAAGGTAAAGAGCAAAAAAGATGCTATATGTTTGACATAATTAATAAAAATTGCAATTTTTACTCCCTGGAGCAAATTTAAAAAAAAGAACCTATTTATAAAAAAACAGTATAACATGGTTAGTATGATGGTTAATACGGAGTATGTCTTCCGGACGATGCAATACAGGCCTTACAACGCCTAAGCATGCTGAGTATCAAATTATCAATCTGATCTTTTTTTTTTTAACTTTTTTTTTACTTACTCGGAGAATCAAGCCCACCCAAGGGGTTTCGAGCTGTGAATCGACCCTCCGAGATGTAACTTTATTAAAGAAAACAAAAAAGTGTACAAAGTGGTCCCGAAGGAGGGACCCTCCCACAAAATTCTTGAGAAAAGGGGGAAATACAGATGGAAAGCTTTGTTGAATGTTACACCACTCATCAAGCAATGTCCTCCGAAGTTCCGGTAGACAGGTGGGAGGGGATTGACGGGCTGAAATTCGTCGGCCAAGCATATCCCACACATGCTCTATTGAATTCAAGTCCGGTGAGTATGCTGGCCAATCCATACGGGTGATATCCTCCGATTGAAGGCATTCGTCTACAATGTTTGCACGGTGAGGACGGGCGTTGTCATCCATAAACAGAAATTCAGCACCCATTGCGCCCCGAAAAAAACGTACATGTTGTTCCAGAATGACATCCCGATAGATGTGGCCTGTCATAGTTACACTCTGGACATGCAGGTCAGTTCTGGAACCAAGAATAATTCCTCCCCAAACGAGCCATCCTGCACCACCGTAATGGTGTCGTTTAATGGTGTTCTCTTGGTGGTAACGGGTAACTGGCGCTCTCCATATGAAAGTCCGGCGAGAATCAGACTGCAAACTAAACCTTGACTCGTCGGAAAACATCACAGAAGACCACTGTTGCGGTGTCCACAATGCATGCTCTCCACTCCAGGTTAATCGCAGGCGACAGTGAGTTGCGGTAAGGGTAACACATATGACAGGCCTACGAGCATATAGACCAATGTGCTCTAAGCGCCTGTACACGGTCTGCCTTGAAACTGTCGTACCGGTAGCTGAAGAGAGCTGACGAGACAGGTCTGATGCTGTGCTCCACCTGTTTCTTTTGGCAGTAACTGCCAAATACCGGTCCTCATTCGGCGTTGTAACTCGGGGGCAACCTGTGCTGTAACATCTACTCACATTACCATCATCTTGGAATCGTTGCCAAAGCCTGGAGATGACACTCTGGGCGATTCCAAGTTCCTCGGATACTTCCAGCTGGGTACGTCCACATTCCAGTCGTCCGATAATTCTACCACGTAAAAATCATCCAAATGCTTCCTTTGTGCCATAACTATGCGGTTATTGCTCTGAAAGGCTTTTAAAGCGCTTGTGAACAATTTTACTTCTTTGCCACCATTCCTTATATACCCCTCTCTTACACTCTCGTCATTGTGACGTACTATCCGCGCCATCTGGTGGTTTCCTGTAATTTGCATATTCTTCTTCAAGATGTGTGTGATAATTCTACAGGTGAAATTTTTATTTTAGAGTTCAATTTCTGTGTGATTCTGAATTATCTTTAATTTATGGACATGAGTGTAAAATACTTTTAATCATCCACTCAAGCTCAAATACATTTTTTAAAACTTTTTGTTAATTTTGACACTTGGTGTTAATAGTTTTTTTTTCAAATATTAAATCATTAATTGACTTTTATTTTTTTAATTTTAAATTTATTCCGTTTTATTTCTGACGAAGTTAGATTTAGCAACAGCAGATGGCACCAGAAAGTTTTTCTAACGAATTTTTCTTGGATTCAAATATAATTTTTAAACTTGCAGAGACACGAGATGTTGATACAGTTGTTTCAAATATTAATACATTAATTAAATTTAATTAACTAATATAAAATTTTTCTTTGTTGACCTAAGTAGGAATTGCTTTAAATTTTTTTTTTTAATATTACATGTGTTTTAGTATTTGTTGATGAATTATAGAGTTAGCAGTACTAAAATCTTTACGGATTTCCGTTTTTATCTTCTGTTTTTGATCAAGAGCCATAAGAGCCCCATCATCATTTTAAGTGAAATAGCTGTTTACTTTCCCACTGAATTCTTTGCCATTGTGCTCTCAAAAAAAATTCTTCAAGCATGAAAAAAAAGAAATGTGAACCACACTTACTCACTGATTTTTACTCACACTGCGATATACCCGTCAATAACATAACTGATTCTCTTCAATTTAAATTATTAAATTGAAAACGGTATGCAGAAAAAAGTATGTACAGCCTAAATCTACCCTCCCCCTCTTTTTTTGTTGTAAATTTTTATTAAGTTGAAGATGGAAGAGTGAATTCCCAATTTTTATTTGTCAACTGTTGATGACGGAAATTCAAGTCACTTGTAAAGATACCAACCATTAGGGAATATATAAACAACATTTTAAACAGTTATTTTTGTCTCGAAATAGCACAATTTCCGAATTTAAAGTTCGAAATAGCTATTATTGTGAACTAACATTGTTTACAAAAAGTGGTTAATATATTCTGTAATAGTTGGCGCTTATGGGAAAAACCCGTATCCTGCCTTCCAAGCGTCAAGTGATGCTTATTGAATGTAATACTATTATAAGGTGACCTTTTCTCCTTTATGGAAAACAGTCCTTCTTTCATGGGTTCTGTCCTTCCTCAAAAAGTGTCCTCCTTTTCGATATTTTAAAATTAATCTGCTAATCTCAGTATTCAGAAATGCTGGACTAAACTGTTACTCGTCATGTGATGGTACAGTTGGAATTATCTGAGATGCTTATGTATTTTGTACGTAATTAGGTATCTATTTCCCACAAAACGATTCAAAAGATTGACGATGAACGTATTTCAGCTGCAGAAGTCAGTCTTTGAACGATTTTGTACTTCAATAAAAATCACGATTTGAAGAAAAATTCATTCCTTTAATAATAAAAAAAGAAATTATCGAACTCAGAAGAATCGAATCCGGGAATAACGGAAAAGTGTTCGAAAGAAGAGCAGAATTGTTACCAAACGTGTTTCCAATGTGTCGAATTTCCAATAGTCTGAAACAAATATCATAGGAAATAACAGTTTTCAATGGTGTTTTTTGACTTCATTGCAAGTAAATTGATCAGATATAAAAAATTGTGTTGAGTTTTTATCGAAAGAAACGCCTGATATTAAAATCGACTACAAATGTTTGAAGGAATTGGAAAATTGAACGTATACATTTAAATTTTGATAAATTAGAACAATGCCCTGAAAATAATGTAGCAGTTGGAAGAGTTTATTCCATTGGTAATGATTTTCGGACAAGTGAGAAATAAAGATTGAATGTTGATACTTTAGCTGTAGCATTTGCCGTAAAGTTCAATATGAAGGAGGTATTTCTTGTTCCAAAATTTGGATGTATTGCAAAATGATAAATTGATAACTAAAAAAACCATCCAACTGAAAAATACTTGTTTAAGTAAATAATAAAAATGGATGTAAGAGTAATTGTGGTGTATTTTTGTTTAAATTAATAAAATGCTCAATATATTTACGTTTAAATTTTTTCTTAAGTTTTTCGTCCTCCTTTTCATTGCAAAAAAATGAGTCACCTTAACTATTATCTAATTTCCGAAAAAGATTTTTTCTGTAAACATTCTAACAATTTCTGCAATATTTTACAGCGTTTCTTAAATAACACAATTACAATATGTCCTTTTTTATATACGAAAGGTGCTTGGAAATAATAGCTTTGGAATTCTCACGATAAATTTGCTGAAATCTATTTCTGGAGCAGAAGAAACATCAACTTTAGGATTACTTTTATTGACAAAGCCTCCGATAAGCCTTGTAAAATGAACATCTTCCAGCTTAGTTTGATTTTAAAAAAATTACATAACAAAACACATACGATAGAAAACTGGTATAAAAAAAATGAAGGTTATAATTTCGGATACAGATAACTGGTGACGTTTCACATTTTCGACAAAATATTCTATCTATATTTAGGCCAATTTGAACTATTTTTAACCTTCATTATAGATTCCTTTCTCATATATATCCGAAGTTAGATTTTGTTACGTAATTCTTGTTCATTTCTTCCGCATTTTCGCGTGTCATTTGAATTTGACCTTTTATAAAATTGCTGTAATATACTCATCCTCAAGTCACGTGGGCTGCTATAGGAGAGAAGCCGCTAATTAACACGCTTTTATAAGTTTCACTTGCATGTAACGAAATCTTAGAACTCGATTTTTACCCACTTAAAAAGATCGGATTCATTTGAAATTTCGCACACTTGTCAAGGACTGATGACAATACAATAATTTCATAATTTTGTTCCATTGTCCTTTTCAGGATCGTCAGGAATAAGGATAATCAGATTTGAAGACAATTCCATGTACCTCTTCCAGATTTGGCGACTTATTGCATATATCATTTTTAAATTTGGCGACTTGTTCCATATACCATTTTCAGATATGGCGACTAATTTCATATATCATTTCCAGATTTGGCGACTTATTTCAGATTTAGCGACTAAATGAATAAGGTGTAACCCTAAAGCAAGTGTTTTGAATTTAAAGCTAACTGTATGCAATTATAAAATACACTTGCGGGGTTAATAGAAACAAAACAAAAAAAAGTGTTCTGTATCTCAGAAAGAGGAGGGTGGGTGTGTGTTAGCAATTTCTTACCATAATATAAACATTTTTCTGAAAATGAAAATTAAAAAAAAAAGGCTCGTGCATGTGAAAAAAAAATAATTGAATAAAAATAAAAAATAAATATTTTTTATTTTTATAAAGCAATACGTTTAGAAGTGATGATATGAATTTACATGAAAGGAACACGTTTAAAAGGTGAAAAACGATTGAAACTTCATATTACCATGTTTTTATTAACTCGCTTTCTTTAATGTCTGTCCGGGTGGAATTTTGTAATTGATTTTACACTGTGTGACTTTCCGAGGAGCTAGAGACTTGAAATTTGGACCATAGCACAGAAGTGGATGACAATGCATGAAAATGTGAAAAAAGAAAACAAAAACGAAAAGGAGGAATTTTATAATTTTTAGTCCATTATAAAAACATGGCAGGGGAGACCGGGGCAAGATGACGACGTTAACAGTTTTTTGCTGTTTATTAATTTATTTTTAAGTGTAGTAAAATCAATTTTACATGAACTGTTAGAGTAGTCCTTTATAGTATTAAAATATATTACCATTTAATTTTTCCAATAAAAGAAGTTAAGGATTATTTTATTTTTTCATAGCCTTAACAAATCTTCATCTTGCCCCAGTACTGGGGCAAGATGACTTTTGCTTTCCGGCAAGATGGCGACACTGAAAAAGGTTGAACATTTTTTATCTTTTGAATGTGTTACATGGTTTAACAAATGATAACTGTGTTTTTACATCTTACAAAGTATCGAACTAAGCGTAATGCATTGTAACGTAATGTTAAAGTGTTGAGTTGTGTACCTAACAATATATAGTCACAAATAAAAATGCAATTTTTATAATTGGAACATTCCTCATGTTATATATTATATATTATATATTACATATTATATACTTATTTTTCTCTAGAGTGGGAGGGGGTGGTATCGAAATATTCACTAGAAAAGTGGGCACTGGCTCAAACTAGGTTGGGAATCTATGGTTTAGACCATAGCTTCCAAACCTTTTCTGAACTGGTGCCCCCTTTTCAAGTGAATATTTCAATACCACCCCCTCCCACTCTAGAGAAAAAAAGAGTGTATATAATACATGGAGAAAGCAAAAGTTAAATTTTAAAAAATATTCTATGACTAATAGAATATATTTTTTAATTTAATTTTTTAATTGCGCATCTGAAATAGCTATTGTAACGAATATATTTAACTGTGTAATGTTATATATTTTAGTCATAGATAAGACATTGTTGGAATTGAAACGCTACTGAGTTTCTTCTTCATTTAAAAGAGTAGAATAAAAGTTTTAGCTTACCTGTTATTAAGACAGGCAGGGGTTTTGGTGATACGAAGTAATTCATAATAAACTATTGCTTTCAAAATAAATATATGTTGACAGTTTCAGCCTTTAAAGAATCGCAAGTTAATTCCTGGTTAACAAATGTAATTATGTTTCTTGGATAATATAGGTAATGAAATGCAGCTGATGAAACATGTTTCCGACTGCTCACAAAGACAACACGTGCACTACAGAAATTAAAATGCACTACTATATCATTCAATTTAATGTAGGTCTGAATGTAAAATGTCATCTTTAAGTTTTTCATCCACTTCCCGAAATATGTGAATTTTCGTACATGTGATATAGAAATGATTTAACTACAGGCAATCAACATAAGGTAAACAGTTTTAAAGTTTACTTTTGTTAGTACATAATCCGCTTTTTTTTTAGTCTTTTTTAAGACTATTTTTGGTTTATTTGCCAAAGCCCCTCCGTGCCATCTTAACGCCTCCTAATTTTCGCCAAGTCTTTTACTGCCCCCCTGAAAGCCTCAGACGCCCACAAGGGGGCGTTATCGCCCACGTTGAGAACCTATGGTTTAGACCTTTTCTATGAGTTATCATATCAGGGTGTCTGACTTGCACAAGATTCGAAAATTGAATGAATTTTTTTATGAATGCAAAGGCTATGTAAAGAAACACATAGACTGAACAATTTTATTATAAATGACACATTTTCAAATTCCCTGCGAAAATGTGGCAAGGAGAACAAACAAAACGGGCTCTGGTGTCCAATCAACACTGTTGGACGTTTTATTGATAAGACTCTTCCGAAAGTTTTGAAATTAAATCTCGAATATTGCAGAGTGAAATTATAGTTTTTCCTTTCTTCATTCAAAGTTAATTCACAAAGAGAGGTATCCGTTAACACAAATGAATTAGGAATCCAATTAATTTTTTTATGTTTATCCACACATGAATGGATATGTTAAATATACCAAAAATACCCTTAGTTTGTTTCTATAATACGAGCAAATGATTCGGTTCCGGATTTTTTTTCTCTGAGTATAATTTATAACTTTAAAAAATTTTTTGAAGGCACACTTCAAGGATTTGGCGGCACACAAAAGTGCCGCGATACGGTGATTGAGAATCACTGCACTAAAGGAATGGCCGATGCACGCTCAATCTATCGATGCCCAAGAATTATTGTTGAGTGGCCGCGTAGCCGAGTAGTAATGGTCAGGAAATCGTAATCGGAGTTGTGGAGTCTCGGTTTCGAGCCCTTGTGCCACTGAAGATCCGTGACCGCGGTAGCCTAGCGGTCAAGGTAACGAACTCGTCGCTGGCATGTCATGAGTTGGAGTCCAGTACCACTGAAGACCCGCCTTGT
The DNA here is from genome assembly GCA_019973975.1 of Trichonephila clavata. NCBI lineage: Eukaryota > Metazoa > Arthropoda > Arachnida > Araneae > Nephilidae > Trichonephila > Trichonephila clavata. The sequence continues at coordinate 190,064 of BMAO01025825.1, read as the reverse complement.
AGGGGAGAGATGCAAGTTAAATCTGTCGAAAACTCAAACGTCTTCCCGTAGGTGTGATAGTTAGGAGATGGGTGCCCAGGTGTCGTTCGTCGCTTGACAATGGTTTAAAATCCCAATTTCCGTCGCCAAAAGCCCTCGTGTACCTGTACACTATGACGTTAATATTCACTCACTCACGCCACTGAAGATCCCTCGTAAAAGGCTGATGCGTGTTAAAACTGTCGAGGCTCAAAGATGGGGTGCCATTCTCGTCAGTTTGTGACGGATCTATACGCGTTCTACTAATCCCTTCTTGACTCTTTTAGGAAAATATTTATTTCAACCAACTTTCACCAATTAAGAAAGCGTGATTATATAAATGAAGTATATTATATAAATTCTGTTTTCGCGAGTTGACACGTTGGAGCTGGCAAGGAGGAGTTAACATAGTTTGCGTGTTAGCTGTTAGGTTGAAGATTGAAAGAGAGAGGAATTAGTTAGAGGTCTTGGAGTGATCCAGGAAAAAAATTACAGAGCGTGGATCTAACGACATTGATCAAGCCGAGAGAGATCATCTGCAAGTTTCCAGTGTAGGATCCGATGCATAAAAAGTACAGGTATTGTAAGCTTGATTAAGTAGAAGTTAGTTTATTAGTGTGCGACGTAGTTATATTTGAGCGTATTTAAGCTGTCTTAGATTCAGTTGAGGGTCTGTAGTACTATCCCCGTGTTATAGAATCTAACCTCGGCGCTCTACTATTTAATCGCCTACTGTAAATTGATTGTTATTGTGTCTATTTGGTATTAATAAACTGATTAGATTGAAATCATGTCTGTGGATCATTCAGTTTCTCCCTCACACCTAGCCGGGTTTACAGGTAGACAAGGGCGTTCAGATGTAAGCAGGAACCGACCGCTATCACGACTTGAACGTGGTTCAAAATTACGATATCGATCGAACAGTCTTCAGTTGCTTCAGATTGTGACGTAAATTAAGTTCCAATCTAATCACCCATTGTTGTGGCGTGTTGGATGTGGAGAGAAGGCTACCAACTCAGGTCTCAATCCTGTCACTTTGCATTGTCTCAAGATTACGTTCGTCTATAGTAGCCATCGCATCGCACCCGAATGAGGTGTTTACAAAACAATCAACCACAGTGAGCTTATTAAATGCTTTGCAAGTGCCTACCTCTGCATGCGACCGACACAATATTCTGCTCAAAATCTGTCAATAAACTTTGTAGTTTGGAAATTGATTCCTTAACTCATACTCCATCCTTCACATACACATCACACCAACATAAGTAATTTTAGTCCGTTCAGATTTAATATGCATTTTTTATATCCCCTGCTTGAAGGAATTTGCATGCAATCAGATCTCGAATACCAGCCGATAGTTGATTCAAATGAACAATTGCTGCCAAAACGTCTGATTCTGTTTATTTTAATGTGGGTCACACTTCAGAGAAATATTGGTGGATGCGTTCGAATTATTCAACTAATAGAATTAATTAAATGAATAGAAAGGAAACCTTATAAAATTCCCCTCCCTTATTCTGTTATATCTAGCTTGGCACAAAATTATCTAAAGGAACCCATACTTTTGTGGTTTGTAGATACAAAAATGTCTCTAAACGAGCATTATAAACATTTTTTTTTATCTCTGTCCAACTAAGTACTTTTTTTTACATTGTTTAAGGATAAATGATATCTCGTTTAAAATCAAAATAAAAAGCTTAACCTTTCCGAGGGTTGTAAATAGAAAAAAAATCCCATTTTGATGTTAATTAGTTTATAAAACTAAAAAAATTAGTAATGAACTACTTCAATTTACTTTATAAGGGCTACTGTTGTAATACTAAAGAACAACCGATTATAACTTACTATTAACAAAGTTTTTATCTCAAATGTGGGTGGAGGAAAAAAAATCCAGAATAAAGTATTCATTCAGAAATATAGCTATTAGACACTAAATAAGGTGGACGAATCCAGTTAGTATTATCCTCAAGCAGTATTATCTATAATGCGTTTGAATATATTTAGGTTTCAATTTTAAATGAATTTTAATCCTTAGAGTTAAGTAAGTGGTACACATGTATGAAGTGGCCGTGGTAGCCAAGTGGTCAAGGTATAGGATCATGGCAGGCATGTCGTGAGTTCGAGCCCAATATCACTAAAGATCCGCCGTATAAGGGAGCGATGCACGTTAAATCTGTCGAGAGCTCAAACGTCCTCCCGTGATGTGGTAGTTAGGAGAGTGGGGTTTCCAACTCAGGTGTCGTCCTCGTCACTTGACCATGGATCAAAATTTCAAGGTCCGCGCCAAAAGCCTCGTGTAGCTGAACAGTGTGACGTTAATATTCACTCAATCATACATGTATTAATACTTGTGATTGATTACCCGCCTTCAGAATTCGTTGACGCAATGTCAATGATATGGACAAAAACTATTAATGTCCCTTAAAATCTAAAATACTCTATTTATTTGGCTTCAGCAATGTTCATCCTGTAAAGTGAATTTCTACTTTATTTGAATTTTAATTCCAACTTCAGAAACCATTCTGAGGTGTTTTTTTGAACATACACAGGCCTACAGAAGAATCACTACAATATTACGTCGTATGTATATTTCCAAAGGTTCTGTAAACCAATGAAATAAATATAAACAATGAGTTTTTAACACTTTTTAAAAAATATTTGTGTTATTTTCATCGTGACTTATGACCTCGTCTCAGTGTGATAGCAATATATGGATTTTATTTTTACAAAAGGATTCACTTTTGAAGAATAAAATCTCGAGCAGTGCTTGGCTGATATCTGTAATCATTTTAGAACTATTTTCCCCTGAAAACATTTTGAAGAGAAAAAAAATGGTTGATATCATGTCTACAGATTATGGTGAATGTGACTGACTTTCCAGTCCAGTACTACAATGAGCTGGATAATCGCCAAAGAAGCCACTAGTACATTAGAATTTGATTTGAATGTTCCGGTATCTTTTTTCGAGTGTTATGTTGGAGAATTTTCTTGTGTATTGACCCTTTAGTGTTCCATCTTATGCATACGCATTCTGTTACTGGGATTCAAATTTGCTTGTAAGCTGATCGCGCTTTAAAGAGGTTATAAGTAATAGTGGATATTATGTTGCTCAATAAACGGTAATAAATGTTATGAAAACATATTATTTCAAAAACAAACATAGCTTTCTATAAGTCTCCGAATTCAGAAAATTGAAATAAAGACTATACGTGTGGCGAACCTGGTTGAAAGAAAGCTTATGTAAGTGAGGTCCAAAAACAACATGGAGCCCCTTACTTCCAAAATTTTAGTCAGTGCTAACAACGTAGCTGAAAGTCCTCACTCGAGGATTTAGAGCGATGTGATGGCGAAATTGGCAGAGCACCTGCTTTCTACGCAAACGGATAGGGTTCGAATCATGCGCTGAAAGTTTTAGGCCGCCGTAGCCAAGTGGTCTAGGCATCGGATCATGGCTATCGTGTCATGAGTTCGATCCCAGTACCACTGAAGACCCGCCGTGTAGGGGAGCGATGCACGTTAAATCTGTCGAGAGCTCAAACGTCCTCCCGTTGGTGTGGTAGTTAGGAGAGGGTCTGCCAGCTCAGGTGTCGTGCGCGTCACTTGACCATGGCTCAAAATTACGAGGTTCGTCGCCAAAAGCCCTCGTGTAGCTGAACAGTGTGACGTTAATATTCACTCACTCGGGGATTTAGATAAGGGCAATCTTTTGGTCATGAAAGGAATCTTCTGATTTTTTCCAAAGTGCTGCGGTCTACCCAGTGACGTAAGTGCGGTGATGTAAGAAAAAAGTCTACACAATATTTATTATAACTTAATAATACTTAATAATAAATATATACGGTAAATATACTTACCTGTACATAACTAAAATAAACAAAAACTCACATTTTTAAAACCACGTTTAAAGCAAAACGTAAAATAAAAATATAACAATAATAGCCACAAGTATAATAATATCAAATGATGCATTTATTATCAAACGATTCAAAATATATTAAAATTAAAGCATTTTCATCTGAAGTTAATTCTTGTAGAAGACTTAGTCTACATATACTGTCAGAGAATCTTGAATATTTCAGTATATAATTAATAACTGCTAATCTTCAGATGATCACTCCAAAATGTCTTGGCGTCCACTGGTCGATCGCGATCGATTTAATGCCCACACTTGGTCCACACGTTCGCCTGATCTGACTCCATTGGACTTTCTTCTGTAGGGATACCCAGAAGCATCATGTGTATGCGACCCCTCCACAAACACATTGCAAGACCTTAATGGATGCATTACAGAGCCTTGTGTCAACGCTTCACGCTCTATGCTTCACCATGTGCATTATGACATTCAACCGGGATCTAAATGTGCATATATATATATATATATATATATGGAAGGAATTTATATAAAATATAGAACATAACAGGAAGAAGAAAAAAAGAAAAGAAAAAAAAATAAGATCACAAAACTAATGAAATACAAATAAGAACCTAGCGAGTCAAAATGCAATTTCGGACTTAGGACCGAATAAGTGGGGTTAAACTAGATTGAAGGCGCCAACCTTCCCCCTTTGCAACTCGGTAGGAAAGACCAAAATAAAATAAATAGAAATTTAAAGTATAAAAATCCAAAGTATAAAAAATCCAAAGTATAAAAAATCCATAGAAATATGAAAGAACAACCGACTACTATTAAGCAAAAAATTCTCCCAAAATGTTTAAGCAGAAAAATATCAAAAGAATTACCCAGTAAAAGGATTCTTCCAAAAAGATTTTAAAACTTCTCCTCACAGAGCTTATTTCAGGAGATCCAACACTCTTGAAACCGATGGAAAGCTTTATATGTTGTGATAAAAATCTAAATTGCACTTAAATGCATCCTTATACCAGCTTGTAAGGAAGACGCCAAGAAAGATTACATTCAAATTTGGTAGGCTATAACTTGTTTGGTTGTCACAAATGTAGAAAATTGGTTGGTTGTCACAAATGTAGAAAATTGGTTGGTTGTCACAAATGTAGAAAATTGGTTGGTTGTCACAAATTAGAAAATTGTTGGTTTCAAAATGTAGAAATTTGGTTTCGTTGCTAAAAATGTAGAAATTTTTCATTTTATAAGATTTTTAAGAAGGGTGTGGAAAAAATAAACTGTGTGAAGAGTGTTAAAACAGAATCTTCACAGCAAATCCACTAAAATGCTGACTTTGAAATCCTATTGTTGTATGGTGGTTTTGAAATCAAAAATAGCAAGACGATTAATGTATTTGTGATGAATATATGCTCTTAAGAAGTTAAAAGGATAGTCATGATCTAAGCAGCATTGGAAGAATTTCTTGATATTATTAAATTTATCTATTTTGTTGGTAGTTAAGTTATCATTCCTAAGTAAAAATTCAAAACAATATTTCTGTAAATTGATAGATGCAAATTGCTGTTCCATACAGGAATTTTAATTACATGGAAACTAAAAGAATCTCTTTGTCATAAATGTTACAGACTACTCTATTGTCAATAAGATGCAAGTCTAAATCTAGGAATTCAACCATATTAGAGTTAAAATTAGTTTTAAGAAGGTCAGGGTAGAACATAATATTTGGTTTGAATTCACTATTTTACCAAAAATTATTATATCATCTATATAACGGTATAATAAGAAAGATTCATCAAAAATATGATCAATTTCAAAAAAATGTAAATATAAGTTAGCTAAACTATTACTGGCAGGACCACCCTGAGGTAATCCTCTGATCTGTTTAAAAAGATTATGATCAAATGCTATGAAATTTTCTTGTAAAACAGATTAACCAGGATATCAAATTTTTCCTTTTTCATTGAATTATGCAAATCATATTTATCATAAATTAAATGTAGAACTCTAATCATATCATCTATATCAATAGAATTGAAAAGGTCCTTGAAGTCAAAGCCGTGCATGGAAAAAACTGTCATATCCTTCGTGACTCTAACAATCTCTAAGCTATTATTAATTATTGCTGTGTGTTGAAAGCTATCGATAGTATTTTGAAGAAGGGATTGTAAAATCTTCCCAGACTTCGTTATATATGTATTATACCCATTAGTAATACTACGGAATTTTATTGGATTTTGTGGAATTTTGGTGTTAAAAAAATTCGTGGGTATTTAATAGTTTTGAGAGGAATATTTAATCTTTTGTTTAAAGCCAAAAGACGATTATCATCTTCTCTATTGCTGTGAATCGACTTTTGAAATGCATTATTCTTTAAAATATGATCACTTAATTTACTATAAAAATATTTACATATTATTGCATAATTAGCAGAGACTTTATCAACATAAGTTATCACGAAATTCTTTGAATATTATCTATCGATATTTAAGGTCTTTATACATAATTTCATTTTCAACGTTGAAATCCAAATTTCCAATTTCTATTGCTACAAGAGATCTAAATTGATTGAATGCTTCTATCGGCATTCCGTATTTAATAGCCCTTTTAAGGTAGAAAGTAACCAAATCTCTTGTGATTTGTTTTACAACGTTGGATTTATTTTTTGTGATCATAAGTCTAAAGCCAGTACCTTTTTCCATAAAATTTCTCAATAAATCATCTTTTACAATGCCAAGGTCTCCAGTGACAACGTGCTGATGATATTCATCGATATAATCACAATACAAATAGCATTTACACTGCTCCGGACATAGGAGCTCCGAAACTTGATTATAATTGAAAATAAATCTACCGAGTTTCTTGTTATATTTGAAAGCCTTTTTAATAATAATATTTTTAATAGGAAAAAAGGATTGATATTTCTGAAATATACCTGAAAAATTAATTTGTTAAAGGATTTATTCATAAATAACATGGTACAATATTCTGTAGTGTAATTTTCTACTGCATCTAATTTGATATTTATTTTTGTACTAGATAATTATTAAGATCTCTAATCATATGCATACCATGGGAATCCCAAAACTTACATCTGCTTAAAAATATCTGTCATAATTTTAATTTCTGTTTTATTCATTCCAAACTTAAAAGATTTAATTAAGCCTGCATTAAAGTTATCATCAAATTTATTAGCTAACTCCAACATAGACCTCTTGAGAGTAGTGCTGTTTCTTATAACTAACTCTCTTTCCACGCTTAGATCTTGAAATTCTTGAGATTCCAACTTTAATGTTGTTACCAAAAGATTTATCGAATTTCGGAATAAATAATGACTCTTCAGATTTTTGTTTAAATGATGGCAAAATATTTCTGTTGTTCCAGACTACATTCAGACCATAAGATAAAATGTTCTAAATGCACCTATACAAAAGTTTTCAAACCACAATCTCTGTTTGGTATTTGGCACTATTTTAAGTATGTGTACAGCTATGTTATTAAATCCATGCTTGTTAAAGTGCCCGATCTCAACCTTACTTTGATTTTTGTTACCCTCAAATCTCTTAGAATAAGATCTATGCTGATTTAGTCTAATATTGATAGTATTCGAGGTCTGCCCTATGTAAGATAATTTACACACATTACATAACATTCTGTAAACACAATTAAAGGTTTTACAAAAAATATAACTCGAATTCATATCTAACTGTTCATCACTAATCATGATACAAGCCTTGCATCTTTTGTCATTGCAAGACATGAATTTAAGTTTTAGACAATGGATATCTTTGAAAGGTTTAGTTTCAGATATATTACCATAACACCTATCTCTTTGAACTTCATCTCTACCATTCAAAATATTAATTTTATGTTCTGGCATATGAGATAATCTCCTATTATATTTGGAGTTCCAAAAAATTCTAGTTTTATAAACCTTAGCAACATATGGTTTAGAATCATAAGGGTAAATAAAAGAATCATGAATATCAGAAAAACTCACACATTTTTTGTATTTCCTGAAATTTTTTTAGTTTTTTTATATGCTAACTCAGAATTTTTTGTGCCCATATCTATAATTCACAAAAGACATACCTAAATATATACCAAATCAGAAAAATAAGGGCTCTACTGTATGGTAAGTGTATGACGATGGCACAGATACCATTATACTGTACCACCGAGCAATGCCATACCAAGGTATGACAAATTGCCAGTCACATAAAATTTTTTAATTTTCATATTCATAGTTATTTAAAAGGTGAAGTATCTTGATAGAACATAATAAAATGTTAATAGCAACCCTCTAATTCCAATGATAAAAAAGGTAACAATGAGCAACATCTCAGTAGACTCCAATTCAACCACATACTACACATCAACATATCCACAAATATGTAGGCACAAAATCAAGAGTTAGCAAAATATTTTAATATAATTTTTAATAAATTTTTATATATATTTTATATTTTATATAAATAAAATCATCACACAAATAAAATCATCACACAATACAAATAAAATCATCACACAAAGAAAATGAAAAAGTAAAATTAAACTTAAAATAAGAAAAACATTCATAGACAAGATTCTGAATCCAAAACTGAATTCAAAATTTATTATAAGCAAAATTGCCGAATTATATAAATATCCTAACAAACTCATGATTAAAGAAAATTCATACATAAATAGGCGCAAAGCAGCCACATAAATGCATGAAATATGTATGGAAGAAATTTATATAAAATATAGAACATAACAGGAAGAAAAAAAAATTAAGATCACAAAACTAATGAAATACAAATAAGAACCTAGCGAGTCAAAATGCAATTTCGGACTTAGGACCGAATAAGTGGGGTTAAACTAGTATATATATATGTATATATATATATATATACTAATATATATATATGTATGATTTAACCACTCTGTTATTTGCATTAACGTCCAAAAAGTTTCTTTTAGTTCTACATCTATAATGCTCTACAACAAAGATGGGCATTATAAGTCAATCGCGATCGACTGGTAGACCACCAAGACATTTTGGGGTGACCGCTTTTGCTAAGATCAAAGACGCGCATACTAAAAGAAACATATTTATGAAACACCGAAGCCAGCTAGAGTGGAAAATCGGCTTTTCACAATTGTTGCGACTGTGTTTTCTTAAGCAAATGATTCGATACATCTACCTTCAATGGAAGCGCACGGTGATGCTTAACACGATTACTGCCGCTGTAGGGGGGGGGGGATGATCACTGCAATGCCAATGAATTTTTCCCCACACGCCGACTGAAAAGAAAAATAAATGTTGAGATCAGCTCTTTCCGCGATGGTACGGGATTGGCTATTGAGATACCATCCCACACTCATCCTTCCTGCGGAATTGGGTTCTCGTATTGACGTCATGTCCCGCAAGAGAGCATGGGACTCAGCAATGGCGAACAAATAAAGTACATAAGTCGGTTTCAAATTCATCAGTTCATGTATGTTCTCTGCTCGCTGCATTGAATGTGTCCGCTCTCCATAGTCTGACAATTGCTCGTAGTTGTTCAAGCATTTAACTCGACAGTTTGTGGTGCTTTTATTTTTGCAGTAAAAATAGAAATCTGTCACTTTAAAAGAAGGGTTTAATCTCAAAAACAAGTGTTTAGAAAGAAAACGTACAATTTTAATACAAAGTGGCCACACATACGACATTGGGGGAACCGCAACACCTTAAGAACATTAGAAGGCGTACACCGGAAAAGTCCACCCACCCCCTGTTACACAAAGTCAATGGTCTACGAAATCCTGCTCTACAAAGTCAGTCATGAATTTTTCCCTCTATCTCGTATCGTTTTCGTGATAGGAATGCTCCGTACTTTGCCACCAGGTGGTGGTGCTGTAAGTGGTAACTTTACTATACCAGGACACCACTTTTTTAAATATAGCAGCTGCAGTTTCGAAGTTTAGTGGGTAACAAGCGATTTTAGTGGGCATACTGCATTATTCAGTGCATATTAATAAACGAGGTGAAACCGCATTCAAAGTTGAAAGTTCAAAAATGGATGGAGCTTTTGGCTGAGCTTTATACAGAATATAATTATCAGATGAATTTTCGAATGCAAATTGAGCTAGCTTATAAATCCAAATGCATTTTAATTATCGATCCCCTTTCATGGTTTTAAATATAACATTAAAAAAACTTGTGGTGACCTAAAGCCACCCCTTACACTAATACCTTCCTGTCTATCTGAAAATCCGGCTGGATGTGTAGGTGGATTTAAATGATCAAAAGACATAATTGCAATTAAAACAGATTTATTGATTCTTATCAGTAAATACGTTTAGACACAACTCAAATCAAGTTAAGATAAATAATTAAGAGTAGAGTAATAAAGTGGGGTATCAATACTAGCGGGATACACAGAATCTCTCAACTGAATCTAGGAAAGTTTAAACGCGTACAATTACAACTACACCACACGCGAATAATCTTAATTTCTTAATCTAAGTCACTGACCTTATATTTTATCGCGGCGGTTCCTTCGTGACGTCTTCAGACCCTTTTAATGGCTGGAAGAATGGGTGAAGACTCCACGTTTATATAGTAATAATGAATTTCACTTCTTTCAATCCGCGTCTCTTCGCGTACATCCACGCGTATCAGGCTATGTAGACTTGTCAACAACTTCGTGTCGACTTCTCGATCTTTAATTCACTTGACTTCTCACTTCCTATCACTTCGCTTTTTAACTTGCGAAAACCGAACTTATATAATATATTTTATTTGCATAAATCACGCTTGACTCGGTGAAGATTGGTTGAAATAAATAAATTGCTTTAAGAAAAATAGAAGAGGTTATACATAGTAAAAGACCGTATAGATCCGTCACAAACTTTTTGAGTTCATTCATTTAAAATTGGCTGCCATTTAAAATAGCGTGAACTATTTCAAACTCAAGTGGAAAGTACTTAGAATATGTAATAAATTGCTTCTCTCATCCAAACTACAATAGAATACGAAAGTATTGTGTAGATTTGGCAACTAGTGTTTCCTCCAAAAATTCTTTTTTTTTCCTTCATAAAACTCATTTTTGGTTCGGTACAATTATTTGTAATACGTTTGATATAGTACTATTTTTTTGTTCATTAAATTGAAGCTTTTTATCACAAAACCTATAACTACTTTTCATGAAGTACCTGAGGGTGTTGCATCAGCTGTTCGTTGATCTATTTATTTTTCTGTAGATTGTTAATCCTCAGATTGAAAGTACCTTCGCACGACTTTATCTTCTTTTAAATAGTATAATCTTTTTAGCGCATGTTTTCCTTTTTGTGTTATTGTTTCAGGTTGTAGTTTGATAGTAATTACATTGTTTGAAGAGCAAGGGGTTTTTTATTCCTATATATGTAACATTTTTTATATGTACTGAATCACATTGGAAATAACGTGTACTAATGGTTTTTCTTGATGGATTTATTACAATTCATATAATTAGAAATTGGTTTTAAAAATTTAGTACTTGGTGCTTAAGTCTGTAAGTTGTTTCTTTAACCTTCATTTCATATCGATGCTGCAGATTAAAGTTTATAAATAAGGATTATAAGGAATTCTCACCATTGAAAGGGCCTGGTTTGGATCTAGAGAACAGGTAATATTGCTTTTTTTTTTCAAAATCTACTTTCACCTAAAACAAAGTAACTAAATTATAACCTTGGGAAAAACTGGTAAATTCTGTTTTTATATATTATTAGCCTCTATCCATTTTATACATACTGGTATTCAAATTTAAATTGTATTCGCGCGCCAAATTTGTACGAGAGCCTTAGATAAACTCTGAGACCATTTTTAGATGCCAAAGTGTCTCAGTTTTCATATAAATTTGCAACATTGGAATTCGTACATCTGCTTATAACAGGGGTACTCAGCCTTTTTTTCTACCGAGCCGCATACATATGTTAGCTATTTCACGCGGGCCGCAACATGAGGATTAATGAAGTGAGGGGATGCTTTAGGACCAAGATAACATAGAAAATTTAAAATGTGGAAATTGTTTAAAATATTAAAACTCCTATTTTTCTTTTTTTTTTTTTAATTATTATTTTTCATATTTATTTTTTATTTTTGTCACTGAATTTTTCTAAATTGGAAGCATTTAAAGATCCCTCTTTCACAATTTCTGCATCTGTAAACTGTTTTATGATTATCAAAGGTATAACACAAATTTCATAGGGTGCCTTTGTTAACTGTGACATTACCACTGACAAAACACTTTTTGGCTGTTGTAAATATTATTCAAGAAAGCCTATTTATCATCTCTTGAAAGAGATCTTCGAGGGAAAAGTGTCATTGAACGATTCCTGCTTATTGGTATTTGTCGATACTTCAACACTTAAGTGTGGACTCAAGAGTCTCTAGCACAATAACACTTATTGCTCATGACACAATCACGACACACTTTCTTGTGGACTGGAGTTTATTAATTACTCATAACATCTGTTTTACATTTACATCGGAATTGCAGGGTATGCGCAGTTCAGGCAGCGCAATTCGGATTGCGCAAACACAGTTCATACATGCATTACTCCAGACACAATAACACACTCTACTCTATTAATTACACAGATAGCGCTTCGTATGCCGTGAACTGACAGTTATTTTTTAAATACACTTTTGGTGACAAATCAAACAAATACTGAACCATGCTTGTTTTTCACTACAAAACAGTCAGCTTCACAATCGTCTTGAAACAATCTATTTTCTTCGAATATTTTTCGCTTGCAAGATATGAAAGATAGTTAAAAATTATTTCCACTCATAAAATGGTCGCTACTCCCCTGTTGTCTATTATCACTAATCAAAAAATATATATATCATTTCGCACCCATACGACATTGACAGCAAAAAAGCAAAACTGATATATTTGTTTTTAACAAAGAATTTCCCACCAAATTCTCATTTCTAAATGAATTTCTCGGAGCAATGTGCCATGACCGGACCATTTAAAAATGCCCGGTGGGTCGCAGGTTGAGTATAGCTGGTTTAAAATATAGCGTTTTTAAAATTTCAAAATGCTCCTTAAGTAAGTGGGGTTCCCCCCCCCTAATAACACTTAAAGGGGTAGCTCATTGAGTATAAGGTATGGAAGAAAAAATGCGAAGCTAATTTTATACCACGAAAATTGGAACTCGTAAAAAAGGGGGTGGGCCAGAATATACCGTATTTCCTCTAGTCCAAACCCCACTATTTTTCTAGTGTTAATATGCTACTGAAAATCAGGTATAACTGGTTTATAACAAAGCGTTATATCACTGGTTTATAACTTTAAAATTTCAAAATGCTTCATAAATATTTTTCCCCCTCATAGTACATAAAGGGGTAGCTCATTGAGTATATGGTATGGGAGAAAAATGCGAAACATATTTTATACCACAAAAACTGGAACTCGTATAAATTTGAGGGGTATGATAAATATGTAATTTTCTATAGGATAGCGAAGCCAGAATATGCCGTATTTCCTCGAATCCAAGCCGCACTATTTTTCCAGTGTTAATGCTACTGAAAATTGGGTGTGGCTTAGAATCGAAGGCAAAACATTTGTTGTGTGGGGGGAAGTTCAGTTCTCACCCGTTTCAAAAGGGAAATGTAACCATCCATTCTGGCCACTTGAATCGATGACTTATTCCATTCCTCAGGTTATCTCCAGTCTTCAGTCTATCCTAACCATCTTTTTCTGCACGTATTTAAAAAATATTTTTGTGCACGCTTTCTTTTTTTTACTCACCTAAACATCAAATATATCGGTAATAGTATGAAGATGAGTTCACTATGACGCAAGAATGAAAAGGGAGGCAATTTTAATGCAGAAAAAAAATGTTGCAGTAACCACTGAAAATTTGACACGGATGAATCAAATATATATCGATGGCGTAAGCAAAATGATATAGTGTTTGCTTGTAACTGTTGAAGAGTCTTTAATAATTCTTTTACTTTCTTCAAAATGCATTATTTTTAAAAATGTTACATAACAAATGAATTGGGTGGTACGGAAGACGACGCCGAGTGGAAAAATGGCTAAGCCGGCATCAGTTCCGAAGTGACAATGGGAGTGACGAATCACTTTCGAAACATTATGTTCTTGAATATCGGATATTGATGAACCTTTTTCAATGTTTTCTATTTTTTCTCAAAATCGTTTAGAGAATTGGGGGGTGCGGCTTAGAATCGATGGTGGCTTGATTCCAGTAAATACGGTAATATTAATGCTTCAGTTATTTTGTATGCGAATAAATATTCCAAATTTGGGCCCTATTCTTTTACACTGACCAAAGACAGAGTTAAGACGTTGGCGGGCCTAAAATGAGAGTAAGTTTTCAGCTAAGAGGTGTCGTTCTCTTCACTGAATTCCAATTCGAAATAAAGAGATCCATCAGCAGAAGAATTTTTGTTTTGAAGTATACATTCATTTACCCCATTGCATCACTAAAATTTTAAATGCGATATCTAAACACCACTTGTTAAATTCAGCTACACAACTTGGACGATGAAATTTTGAATACAGAAAGGAAAAATTAACACGTTGTGTGAAGGACAGTAAAATATCAGATAAGTTCAAAAAAGGAAAATATATCCCCCCCCCAAATTTGTTTGACAAGCAAGTTTTCTTATTAGCACTGGATATTGACAAATTGGTGAAAAATGTCTTTTTGAAAAAAAAGGTAGGTGTTAATTTTTGACGCCTCTCAGCATCCTGTCGGCCTTTGAAACTATGCTAATTCATATATTGCCACGTCGCTGACAGGCGTCTGAAAATAAAATAAAGCTTTTTTTTTTACTTTTATTACAAAGAAAAAGTAGAATGAGGTCTTTAAAACTTTCTCAAGAGCTATATAAAAAAAAATTCTCACGTATTCAGACAAAAACTATAAATGTAGGTTTTAACACACTTTTATAAGTTTCACATGTATTAACGGAATCTTTGAACTCGATTTTTACCCACTTTAAAAGGTCAGATTAATTCGAAATTTCGCACACGTATCAAGGAACGTTGACAATACAATAATTTTATAATTTTGTTCCATTGTAATGAACAGGATCATCAGGAATAACGATTTCCAGATGTGATGACTAATTCCATATACCATTTCCAGATTTGGCGACTCATTGCATATACCATTCTCATATTTGGCAACTAATTTCAGATTTGGTGACTAACATATTAAGGTGCAACCCTAAAATCTAATACACTTGCGGTTAATACAAATAAAACAAAAAAAGTGTTCTTAATGTGAAATGGGTGCGTCAACAATTTCTCACCATAACATAAACAATTGTCTAGTTTTTCTGAAAATGGAAATAAAAAAGACTCGTGCATGTGATTAAAATTAATTTATGTTCTAACTGCTGAAAATTTTTTATTTTTATAAAGCAATACCTTTAGAAGTGATAATACGAGTTAACATTATAGCAATACGCTTAAAAGGTGATAATACGATTGACACTTAATATTTCTTCTTAACACCCTTTTATTAGTTTGATCGGCATCTATAGAGAAGGAATCTCTGAAATATAACGATACGGGACTCATCCATGGCCCCGTAAACGGAGAGAATAAATACACTTCAGACTCTTTAATTAATATCCATTGAACAGCAAGACTAATTCCAGCAGCCTCGTAATTCTGGCTCTAAATACCAAACTCAAGGATAAATTCAGCAATGAATAAATAATAGGTAAAAAACTAAAAAACAGGCTTTTATTGTAGATCAAACAAAAAAAATTTAAAATAAATTATTTTAAAAAAATAAAACACTCTTTTATAGTGAATCGAACTAAAAAGTAAAAAAATAATTCTGAATATAAGAATAAAATGATTAACAAGAAAATTAATGTCATCGTGGGGAAAGCGTGGAGTACTTTGTTCTACATTTTTACACTAACTCAACATTTCGGAATGGAACTAGTAAGAAATTATAACAATTAATATAGAGCACCCCACGCTTTTACCCCAATGACAATAATTTTTTCGTTATTCATTTTATTCTTATACTAAGAATTATTTTTTTAATTTTTAAGTTCGATTCACTATAAAAGCGTGTTTTTTAATTTTTTGGACTATAATTTATTTTGGTAAATATTGACTGTGAACCCAGCGTGTCTCAAACAGTGGGGAGCGCGAGCATATTCAAAAGTCGAAACCAGATATTTAAAAAGTTAAAAAACTTAATGAAAGAAAGTAAAATTAAATACATTCTGACGCAATAAAAAATAAATCACACGTTTACGCTGATATATTACACTTATAAATGAATCAGAGCTGCACATTGTATTTGATAATATATTTATCTCAATACAATGTTAAGAACAATTTTAATAATTACTAGTGACTCTCCCATTGGTGTCATTTATAAAAGTATATACAAAATTTAATACTTATATTGATAATTGGTACGATTTATAATTAAAATTGCATATTGTAGCTTTCGCATCAAAGTACATTTTTATTGCATTCAATACATTGTTATTATATGGAGGGGAGGCGAGATGAAAATTACGATTGAAAACTGGGTTGCAAATATTGAAAGTTTGAGAAGCACTGTGTTAAAACCCAAAGCTACCATTCTGGTAATAAAGAAAATAAAAGTTAGGAATTATCTGTTCAGGAGAGGTTTCTTGCTGATGCTGTTCCTTGAAACATGTAGGATACAAAGGAGGTGTCTCCACGCATCCTTTACATCAAAAGCTTGTTTCTCTCAGTATATTTATTTTTCTTACTCATTCTACGTTTAGAAAAAACTGACTTTTTACCGGATTTGGCCGTATATTACCATTCGAAATGTAACAGTAACAACCAAAGTCCTGTACTAAGCATGGGAAAGCGGACGCTGAAGAACGTTCTGGCAGTTGTAACAAAAAAAATTTAAAAACGCCGCATAGGTCGTCCTGTCATTTGTTACTAAAAGTGTTTTACGTCGAACAGCGTTACTGTTTTTCAGCGTGTTAAGGCACAAACGTGGGGTATAATAGAATATGCTAACTTTTCAGAAACAGTTGAGTTATTTTTTTTTCAATTCCTACTATTTAGCTCACACTCTCTATATATTTATCTTGTTCAAATTTTCAAACGTTAATAAAATGCATTTTAAGGCACTCAATTCAGCTGAATTTTTAATACACCTTTATTTTGGATGACAATACAGTTATTTAATTATAATTACAATAATTAATTGATTTAAACTATATAATTGTTTAAACAATTACAAATATAGCCACGTTGGCATCATTTTTGGCGACTTACCGACCATTTTGGCGACTTGTGTCAAAACTTGAAAAGATTTTTTTCTCACATTTTAAAGCACTCATTTGAGCTGAAATTTTCTATACACTCTTGTTTGGGGTAACAATACGATAATTTAATTATAATTAATTAAAATTAATTTACTGAAATTAATTATTTAAAGATGTTTAGACACAGCCACGTTGGTTTCATTTTTAGCGACTTGGGTCAAAACTTTAAAAGTTTTTTTTTTCTTCCTCTCGTTTCAAAGCATTCAGTTGAACTGAAATTTTGTATACACGATTGTTTTGGATGACAATACAATACTTAAATGATATTTAATAAAAATTAATTGCCACTTAATTTTGTGATTCTGTTAAATGTATATACATATTGTTATTAATTGTAACTATTTAATAAAAAGTAACTAAAATTTTTAAAAAATTTGAAGATCTAAGTAGGAATTGACTTAAAATTTTTTTTTATATCACTTGTTTATTGGTGTCGAAGTATTTTTCAGTTGTGTGTGCATGTAAAATAATTCTTACTATTAGTTATATCTCTCTTTCTCCCTACAATATATATATATATATGGAAAAATTTATATATAAATAGAACATAAAGGGAAAAAAATTAGATCAATCTAATGAAATACAATAGAACTAGCGAGTCAAATGCAATTCGACTTAGGACCGAATAGTGGGTTAACTAGTTTGAAGCGCCAACTTCCCCTTTGCAACTCGGTAGAAAGACCAAAATAAATAAATAGAATTTTAAGTATATAAAATCCAAATATAAAAATCAAGTATAAAAATCTCATAGAAATATAAAGAACACGACTACTATTAAGCAAAATTCTCCAAAATGTTTAAGCAGAAAATATCAAAGAATTACCAGTAAACAACATTGTATTTGAACAATATATATATATATATATATATATATATTGTTCAAATACATTTTTTTAAACTTGTAGTAGATCACACTTGATGTTAATGCAGTTTTTCAATTATTAATGCATTAATTAAATTTAAATTTTAAAAAATGAATAAATAGTAACAAACAAAAATAGTAGTCCAACAGCATATATAGAAAGAAAAATTGCTCTTTGTATTTATTCCCTGTAGCACAATGGATAGAGCGTTGGACTTCTAATCCAAAGATCGTGGGTTCATCCTTACTCGGCTGGCCTAATTTCTGAGAATGTGATTTCTTTTTTTACCATACTATTTTATTAGAATAATTAAATTTATTTAATGGATAAATAATTACAAACAAACAAAATAGTCCAACACCATTTATAGAAAGGAAAATGGAAAATTGCAAGGAAAATCGCTTTCTATTTTGTCACTTAATATTCTGTGATCCTGTCATATGTATATATCTATATTAATTGTAACTATTTAATAAAAACGAACTAAAATAAAAAATTTCTTTATCGACCTAAATAGGAAATGACTTACAGAATTTTTTTAAATATTTTTGTTCGTATTTCAGTCCTATTCTTTAAAACTGTGGAACGTTTACTTTGTCGCAGCCCAAAGGTCGCGTGTCTAAGAGGGTTCGGGGAAGAAACAGACATGATCTTAAAAATAGCTACTTTTATTCTACACTTTATGAAAATATACAACTTTATAGCTTAACTCTGGGAGCAATCTGAATTTCTAACACTTAATCTCACATATAAAATTGTTGAAAATCACTTAGCTTAAGTCGGAGTTCCCTGTGACGATCTTTTTTGAAACCCGATAGCTCGGTCAGCTCCGATGATGTTCACTTCCACAATTCCTATTGGATTCTACGACGAATATTAATTTCTGGACGCGCGATCTCAGTCCCAATCCCCTTTTTCTTATCATTAGATTTCAAGATTAACGATCAACGACCAACCACTAACATATCATACCCAACATCAGGGTTTAAATAGTAGTTATATTTGTATAAAATCAAGTCATCTCTACAGAAAGTGGTTTTTAAACTAAAATCACAGTTAAAAAATATTTTCACCAAGAGGATTAGTAGAAGAACCCGAATAGCATTCATTACAACTTCATTTCACTTCTTTGGTAACTAATGAGAACTGTTTAATTACTTATTAACCTCAGGCTTTTAAAGACACAGGAGAGTTATTGGTGACAGACCTCATAATTTTGAACCACGGTAAAGCAATGAAGATGTCATTTGAGCTGACATCCCACACTCCTAACTTCCACATCACTCCAATAAGGCTTTGAGTCTTGATAACATGAGTCGTGACATTAGCTTTAAAGGGCATGAGTCTTTTTACACGCCTGAGCTTTTGTGTCAGCAGGACTCGAATCCACTATCCTTACAAAAAAAAGCGCCATCCTTGTTAGTGGCCAAGACCCATCGGATGCTGCGACCACAAATTTTTGAGAAATAGTACTTCCAACTCTAAACGTATGATTCGTTTCGAGTCTTTTTTGATATTATTATATATTTTCTCTCCTCGTAATATCTTAGAAATTGTATGTAGCTTAAGGGGAAATAATAATAATAAAATATGCTGTCGTACTCATAGAAATCAGTTAAATTGTCAGAATATTCAAGACGAAATTTAATATATACACTGCTGTTTGTAAAGAATGCAACACTTCGAACGAATCATCAGAATTAAATGAACTTTGCAGCAAATACAAATTATAGGATGTTACGTAAAATAGTAAAGTTTCAGAGCCACCGCGCATGCTTGGCGTGCGCAGCGCCCTCTGAACTGATGCTGAAAGTGTATAAATAGAGGACTGTAGCGGGACGTTGAAAGTAGTTAATGATTATTTGTTAGAGGCGAACGTTTAGTGAGACCTAAGTATGCCTCCACGACGAAATAAGGAGAAATTCCAACAATTTACGGAGTTTGAACAGGGGGAGGATTATCGGCCTTCGAGAAGGAGGATTTTCCAATAGTGCAATAGGAGCTCGTGTGCAGCGGGGCAGTTCGACAGTAATGCGAGCTTGGAATTAGTAGAATGACGAGCACAGAACAACTCGAAAAACTGGCAGTGGACGACGGAAGGTGATGTCAGCACGCGATGGTCGACACCTTCTCTGCATGGCAATGAGTGACCGTACAGCTTTCTCCAGGCAGTTGGCAGCATGTTGGTCTACTGCTACAGATGTACTAATGTTGGCTTCATCAATTCGTTGACGTCTGATGCACCATGGATTGCGTGCAAGGGTGCCTTTATACAGGATCCCCCGCACAGCAAATCATCGACGGCTGCGTCTGCAATGGGCTCATTAGCACAGAAACAAGCTGATTGGCACCAAGTTGTCTTTTCAGATGAATCACGCTTCAATTTGTGCGACCATGATGGCCGCATTCGTGTTAGGCACTATGCCGGTGAATGCTGCCTTCTAGAGTGCGTTATCGAATGACATAGCGGCATAACACCCGGAGTTATGGTTTGGGGTGCGATTTCGTATAATGTACGATCCAATTTGCTATGCATTGAGGGTAATCTCAATAGCAACAGGTACGTCCTTGAAGTGCTATTACCTGAAGTCGTTCCCTTCCTTCAAGTCATCCCTGGAGTTATCTTTCAGCAGGATAATGCACGCCCACTTGATGCAAAGACTGGTCGAGACTTCTGTTCAGCCCAACACATGGAACTTCTTCCCTAGCCTGCTTATTCGCCGGATATGTCGCCTATTGTGCACGTGTGGGATTTAGTTGTTCGGCGTCTAGCTCGTGATCCGCATCCTGCAGCTTCAAAAGACGAACTTTTGCTTCACATATGAGCAATATGGATTCTCTTCCACAAGCAGACATTCAAAATCTGTTTGACTGCTTGCCACGTCCTATAGCAGCACTTACTGCAGCGCGTGGTGGCTGGACCAATTACTGATTTCGGGCACTTAATATTGTTTTTTTTTTTTTTTTTTTTGCTTTGAAAATTTCGTCATTTATGGGTCAAGACGTTTTTGCATTAAATTTCATTTAATTCTGAGGATTCCTTCATGGTGTTGCATTTTTTACAAACAGAAGTTTATTTAAAAAGTTTTAAGGCAGTCCTTAAAAATGTTTAATTAAAATTTCAGCATTGTGTTAGTGTAAGAAGATAAAATATTGGTTCTTTCTTTGTCTAAGGAGACGGTATTATAATTTTTTTATTTATATACTACTTGAAAATGTTCACATGTGTGTACCCTATTTGAACACATACGAAATATAAAATCTCAGGAGGGAAAAAAAACCCTTTTCAAAAAATTATTTCAAACTTTCAGTCTTCTAAAGTAGCTCAATGTTTTAAAATTCCTACTTCTAAAATATTAATATTTTTTTTTAAATTATTTTTTTCTAATATCCTAAGAAATGCTCTGCATAATTTCTTTGCAGTGATTGGTATTGCGAGAGATAGTTTTAATTGTTTCAATTTTTTCCGTGTCGATACAAAAAACAGCTCCATCGAACTTGAGTTATATATAACTTTTCACATAAATCCTTACGCCATGCACAAAATCGTTAAATGTATAATTCAAAACCAGAAAAAGTTTCAAAACTTTTATTGAATATAAAAAAGCCTTAACACTTTAGATAAACAGCTATCGTGAAAAATAAAAACCTGAGAAGAAGCCATTTAAATTTTTTAATGGCCAGTAAAAAACAGAAAAAGCGAAATGCAAATTCAGGTGTTCTATATTCCAGTTTTATATTGCGTTCCACTGTTTCTCATCATAATTTTCATCGCCCCCCTCCATACAATAATTATGTATTGAATTCTATAACTTACTGTGACGTAAAGCTACAATTCGACTTTAATTATAATATTATCAAGATACTAATAATGTTATCAAAATACTACAAGATCTTAAATATAATTATAATATTATCATATTATCAAGATAAGTATTACATTTTGTATATAAATTTGTATACGACAAGCTCATGAGAGTCACTAGCAATTATTAAACTTGTTTTTAGCTTAGCATTGACTTAAACATTTATAAATATATTATATCATTGTAAATGTGTATTTTATTTTTCATCATGTCAGAATGTATTTTGTTTTGCTTCCTTTCAGTAAATTAACAATTTTTTTTTTAAATAATATTTTATTTTCGACATTCTTACATTCTTCGATATTTCCCCATAGGTATATCACGGCCCCCTAGAGGGGCACGCCCCACAGTTTGAGAAACGCTGCTATATTCTGTTTTCGCATTCACGTACTGTTCAATAACTGGCTAAATAATGTAGCCAGAGGTACGAAATTTTGCACACATATTTAAAAAAGTCGCATAGTTGAATTAAGGTAATAAAAAATATGATATTTTGTTCCTCTTTTAATGCAGTAATGTGTCTTCTTAAAAATGTTGCATACATAGGAATTCAGAAATAACTTATTTATAATTTTGACTGATTGACATTAAAGTATCTTCGAAAAGATTGTTTTGGTTTTCCAATGGTTCACACACGCATTTCTTTCTGCGAGCCATAACTGAACAAGAAAAAAGTATGTCAAACAAAATGACATATAAATACTACCAATAGAAAACTAAACGTGGAATTGACATTTATAGTCACAGTGGACATAAAAAGAAAATGTTTCGTTTAAAAAGAAGAGCAGCTAAACTAGCAATAACAACAAAGTATGAGTAGGTAATACGAAAAAAAAACTGTTTTGATAGGACTTGCTCCTGTACGCTTAATCGTTTTGTAAAGATAAAAGGTTTATTTTTCTTTCTTTTATGAACAAACTTTAAATTTTATGTCGGATGAGTCGGTGATCAGGTTTTTTTTGTTGATACAAAACAGCCTGTTAATGCTGCCAAAAATAAATAGGGAATATATAGTAAGAATCCATAATATACTGAGATATTTTTAAAACTGAAGCATGGGGAAAAAAAATTTGAAGCATGGGACAGTTTTTTAATGGGGGGAAAAATCTGTGATATCGATCGTAATTTTTTATCGTCTCTAAAATATAATAATACATTTTCAAATATATTCATACATTTATTAAGTATTTCGAAAATTGAAAGGAAAATCTTTCCAATAATTTGTGAGATTTTAAAAAAATTATTTTCGAACAGTTGCTCAAAAATTATTTTACACAGGAAGATTTTATAAAGAAGAAGAAGAATATTATAAGAGAGAAATATTACAAGAATGATTTACAAAAAGATCCTTTTAATTAAAATTACATGCAAGAACATGATAAACCTACTATAAAACAAGTTTTAAAATATTAATTTTTGATATGTGTGTAATTAATCAAGCGTACACTGCTTGGCAATTGCCAAGGAACAAGTGATTTATGTAAAATTTCGTCTCGGACACTTGACCAATAAAATTAACGATAAGTTCAGAGGGCGTGGTAGGCCACGAAATGTTATCTATATAAAAGACAGTGCAAACAAGCTCATGATTCCAACGAAAATTCATGCTGTTTAATGTTAGGCGAAAATAGTGTGCTGGATGTTATAAAAGTTTTTTCTCTGAAATTCTGTTTGGTTCTTGCAATAATTAAGAGAAAAATGTCAGCAAGACATCATTTGAGTGACTACGATCTTGTACGAGCAGCAGACGAATGGAAGCAGGCCATAGTGTCACCACTGTAGTTGCTGCAATGGGTGTATCAAAGAGTGTCATCTCGCGATTAAAGAAGGCCGCTGGAGATGGAAATGTTTTGCGAAAGCATGCTGGGGGTCCTGGTAGGAACACCACACCTTTAGAGGATCGCTATGTATCCCTCGCGGCAAAAAGGAACAGAAATTTCACTCCTGGCCAGATAGCTGTAAATCTTGCAACCGCTATCGGTACGCATGTTTCAGCAAGAACCATTCCACGGCGATTAAATCAAGTTGGTTTGTTGGTTTGGAATCCTGTTCACTGCATCCCATTTCAACCACGCCATCGTTGAGAGTGATTATGCTGGTGTAAGGAGCATGTTGGTTGGGATAATCAAAATTGGTCTAAAGTGATGTTCTCCGACGAATCTCGTTTCAGTGGTACTAGGTATTTTGGCCACCAATTACTGTTAAGAGAGAGTGGAACACGTTATGCACAAAAGTTTGTTTGTGAACGTAATGATGTCGGCAAGCATCGTACACCCCGCATAACCCCGCTTCACATTTTTGAGCGAGGAAGCGTTACATCGCAACGGTATTGCAGATAGATTATTCTGGGCCGTGTTCGTATTTTTAGTGGTGTTGTGTGCGTGTGTGTAGATCTAGACTTTCTGTTAATGTACGATAATTCATGACCACACAGAAGTGTTGAAGTACAGGACAAACTGCAAAGTGAAAATATTCTCCGTATGTAATGACCTGCTTACTCTCCCGGCCTAAATCCTCTTGAACATTCCTAGGATGCTCTTGGCAAATGTGTTGCATAAGGAACCATCCCTCTCCGCACAGTGCAAGACCTCAAAACCTCCTTGAGAGGAGTGGGACACTATATCCCCCAAAGACTATTTGATGGTTAGATGAAGAATATGGAGAGCAGATGCAAAATGTGCATTAATGTCTGTGGTCAGCACACATCTTCCTAAGGTACTCGTATCTACATTATTCTGACCTGAAGATCGTTTTTTGTGGCTGTTTGGAAATCATCTAATGGAGGATCTTTTTTATTTTTCAATTCCTACTATTAGCTCATTCTCTCTATATTTATCTTGTTCACATTTTCAATAGTTAATAAAATGCATTTTAAGAGCACTCAATTGAGCTGAAATTTTATATACACGCTTATTTTAGATGACAATACAGTAATTTAATTATAATTAATAAAAAATTGATTAAAACTAATTATTTAAAGAATTACAAATACAACCACGTTGGCATCATTTTTGGCGACTTAGCGACCATTTTAGCGACTTGTGTCAAAACTTAAAAGGTTTTTTCTCACATTTTAAAACGCTCTTTTGAGCTGAAATTTAATGTACACTATTGTTTTGGGTAACAATACGATCATTTAATTATAATTAATTTAAGGAATTAATTATCTAAAGAATTAAAGATACAGCCACGTTGGCTTCATTTTTAGCGACTTGGGTCACAAATCTTTAGAAGATTTCCCCCCCCCCCTCACGTTTCAAAGCTGAATAGTTGAACTGAAATTTTATATACATGATTGTTTTGGATGACACAATGCAATACTTAAATGATAATTAATATTACTTTTTATAATGTGATTCTGTCATATGTATATACATATTTATATTAATTGTAACTATTTAATAAAAAATAACAAAACTAACTTTTTTTGTTGTTGATCTAGGTAGAAATTGACTTAATTTTTTTTCAATATCACTTGTTAAGTTTTAATTTTTGAATGCGGCGATATCTGTACCATTTTGCAGTATAATAAATGTACGTCGTCCTTCTAAACATGTATTTAGTTTCTTCAATCATTGTCTATTCTTAATTATTCCGAAAAACGTAACTGTGTTTCTTAACAATTGCCATGCAGTGGTTATGCGCATCTATAAACTGTAGCTTTAAGTAATATAAATGAACTTACCATACATTCATTTCAAAGTATAAGTGCATCGCTAAACATCAAAGCATTCACTAAATTCTAACCCCTCAATCATTATCTTTAAGGAATATTAATATACACCAATTTAATTTTTATTTCAAATTTTAATCGAAAACGTCCCGCCATTTTGACTGTAATACTCAACATGTTTTTAATTATGTAATTGTTTATCAATGAATTACTAGTCTTTGTCCACACTCTGGGAATGAGTCTGAACTCTTGCACCCTATTATTCTAAATTCCACACAATGCCAAAGTAAGTACTTTGTAGATCTACACCCCATACCAGTAAATATATGAGGATATGCATAAAATATTTTTTCATTTAGAAGTAAAGAAAAAATAAATTGTGTGTGTGTAGAAGCAGAAAAGCAAATATTTCTACGTTGCACATTGGGCATATTTTTCCATTTTTTTTACACTGAAGACCCACCGTGTAGGGGGGTGATGCCCTTTAAATCTGTCGATGTTCAAACGTCCTCCCGTTGGCGTAGTGAGAAACTTAAGAGAGGGGGTGCCAGTTCGGGTGTCGTCCTTGTCACTTGACCATGGTTCAAAATTACGAATTCTGTCGCCCAAAAGTCATGTTAATTATTTTGAAGGCCGAAATCAATCGCCAGGCAACTTAATTTAACGATAGGTGTTTTTGGCAATCGGAATCGATAGCCAAGAAACATAATTTGCGATAAGTGTTCCGAGAATTTACAAATTGTAATTTTGCAATAAAAATAAAGAAATGTGGAATTAAAAATATATATATATTTATAAAGCTATCTGTAATGCATGAAAATAAAGATTGTATTTTTTTTAAGTTAGAAAACGAAATCCTTTCTTTCCTTTATGATAGTAGATTCAAATTCGAAAATGCCGCCAAAATACTCAGTTGAGTGAAATAGGAGGGAATTTGTTGAGTGTATTATGTGATTATGACGTCAGACGAATCGATTCTATTGTACAGTATAAGATTTTACATTTAACTATTTATTTCAGACTCGTAGCTTGGCAACATTTGAAAATGGCTTTGCGCTTAATTTTAGATAAATTTCTTTTGGTATCCGACTGGGAGACCGAGACAATTTTTTGAAATATGACTTAAATAATGATTTAATTGTTATTTTTTAAACAAATATGTTGCAAAACTATAAAAATACAGCAAAAAGAATTTTTTGAAAAATTATTTTTCAAAATAATGAGAAATTTGAACCAAAATATTACCAAAATTTGCTCTTTCGCTAACAACTCTAAAAATATATATATTGTAAAAACAAATAAAATTTTTGCATGAATACAATTATTCAATGGTTAACTATGCTGTCTATTAAAAAAACTCAAGTTTTACTATAACGTTATGAAATACAAGTGTTCGACATAAAAAATTCAGAATTGTTTTGAAAAAAAAATTGGTCACATAAAATTACATTAAAAAATAATTTAATTGAAAAATTATCCTTATCTTTTAGCAGAAAGCATTCATTATAATAAAAAGAACAAACTCAAAAAATTTTATAAGAATATTTCAATTACTTTAAGAAATATCACCCTTACCGTTAACCTTTATGTCAAAAATAACATTCTTCAGAAAATGCAAAAGAAAGTTTATATTTGCAACAAAACTTTTTTTAAGATTTAGGAAGGTATTAAAACTCTCCAGGTTTGTACGTGGTGCTTTCTTTAACCTCATACTTCAAACTTTTACATTTTTGAAGGACCTTGTTTTTTACGAGACACTTTCGTATCTGGCTTAGAATGCCTCGTTGAATCAATAATTCTCGTATTGTCGAGATACCAAAAATATCTCTTCATTTCAGGCCTTAATTCCATTCTTAACTTTTCAAGTAGAGGTAATAGACCAGCAAACACAGAATTAAAAAGTATTATTGTAATATAAATCCCTAAGCGGAGTGTTTGTAACTCAACAAAGGTCTATTTTGGAATTATACTCCAATTATACAATATACGCAATTATACGCAATTTTCGTAGAAGTTTTGAGCGCTCAAACATTCTGAAAACACCGGCAGGCTCCATATTTCCAGAACTTCCAGCGAAATTTGAGCACACATGATTTTCCTTCGAAATGTTTGGTTTCTTCACGTTGCATATTCTGCAATGCGAAGATAAAATTTCCATATCCAACACTTTGCCATTGTCAATGGATATAACTGTTGCAAAGCCATTTAAAGAGGAATATCCTCGGCGTTGCCACGTTCCATCCACTGATACACCACAGCTGATCACTTTGTTTTTTTATCGTGCTTTACTTCCCTCACTTCTTTCGCAGCCCTTAACATGCTTTCTTCGGCAACAAATGATACGTGTTCTAAAATGGATTTCTCTTGCTGTCGTAAAGAGAACTTTGAAGGGAATAGAAGACAAAGTGTCGAACACAATTCTTTTCCTGCGGTGTATCCTTTGCCCACAAGTCTTAAGCCAAGAACAAAACACATATTAATAAGGTTGTTCTTTCCAACTTTTTCAGAAGTAGAAAAGCCTTTTGTAAAAGAACATTTTTTATATTTTAATGAGATATTGGAGCACAGGCCAAATCTTGAGTCCTCTATGAGCAGTAATCCAGTTGAATAACAAGGACAGCATAATATGGAAAAAACAGACATTAACATTTTTAAATTAATAATGCAGTTTCCCCAGCATTCTTCAGCATTATTATTATTAGGAACATCTGTACCTAAAAGAAAACTGCTCTCTTTCAGCTTGGTCGCATTTGCACTGGAGCTCGAAGACCCCAACTCACGACTGCAAGTATAACGATTTCCATGAAATCTCTTCTTTTTTGGCCGCACTGATCTTGTTTTTGGCATGACAATTTCAATTTAATAAAAAAAAAGAACTATAACTCTGTATTGACAAAAAGATAGCAACTCGTTCGAATCAAAATAAACATTGCAATCATTTAACTGTTGCCAATTTGAAGGCGAAATATATCTATTAAAACATTTATAAAGTAAAATAAAGTTTACTAAACACGAAAATAATTCTCTAAAATATTTTGAATGAATAAAAAGCGTATTTTGTGGTTGAAAATCAACCGAAAACTCACACTTCCGGTTTGGGATTTCAGTTTCCGGTTTCGTTTTGGGCTTACTGCCCCAAACAAAAACAGCTATAACTTTTTTTCCTATTTGATACAGAGTTAAAAGTAAGATATGTTTAGAAAGATCATATTAAACAAATTACAAAAATAGATTAAAAAATAAATTTCGATTTTTTTGAAGAAAATGATGATTTTAAACCAGTCGGATACCTTAAGCAAATCAGTATGAGTTCGTCGAAATAATAAGAAAAGCTTTAAAGGTATTATTTATAGATTGTTTTTGCGACGTGAATTAGCGGTTAATGTTTAACTGTAATCCCTGAATATGTAACAAAAGATAACTAGTACAACAGAATGGAATGTTTGACGACGTTGGATAAATTATCGAATAAATTGTGTGTAATGTGCAAAATAAAGTAATAATATTCTTGTTTTTGGAACTTTTTTAAAAATGGGGGAAAGTGAGAAAGATTTTAAGAAAATGGACAAAACCAGCACGTCCTTATGATACAAATAAATTCTGTTATCATTAGCTTGAATTGTCTACAGAATACGAATAAGCATTATCATTTTTTTTTTCAAAAGATTTTTTTTTGCTTCAAAGTTTTTATATAATACGTGCAATAAGCTACATAAAAATAACTTTTTCTTGCATCAGTGTCTTTTTTTTCCTTCTTCCGTTTTCATTTTACTTCCTTTCAAATATTTTTTTTCTGTTAGTTATTCTGATAGTTGAAGGATTACAACTTCTGTGAGCTGATGATATGCTGAATAAATATCGAAATGTTTATAATTTTTAATAATTGACTTAAATTCATTCAATACTTCTACTAACAGCCTGAATTTTCTAAATTTGTCACAGACAATCTCTCAGAAATGCACTTTTATTCAGGTTTGAGATTGCTTTGACTATGGCAATACCACAGTAGGCAATGAATTCCCATGGTCATATTGAAAAAAAAATTTACATTACAAAATAATAATAAGCACTAACAAAAATCTTAAAGCTTAGAAACTGATGCCAGCAATTTTGGGGCTTTAAAAAGTCAAACCTGTTATTTGTTACGACTTATGGAATATCGTGAGGAAGTTTTTCATTGCTAGTAAGAAGGAGTTTTCCTAGTGTGAAGGAGTTTCTGCGCGATTGCCAATCTCCAAAGCAAAAAGAAAGGGGAGAAAAAAAAACTGGACACTACTAACAGAGGAGATTTAAGGTTAAACCAGACAAGGTTGATTCCCAATGTTGAAAACTTGATATTGTAGTGTGCTAGAGTTCATCCCTCCCATTAAAATAATTTGTTGCTTAGTTATTTTATTAGTAGTTATTTTAAAGTAGGAGTAGTCGTACCAGCTGTCAAAAAGACATTTAAGTTGATAAATTTGTAAAAATTCAATATTAATTAAGCAGGGGTCTACCCCAAACCGAAAAACATGGCAAGGGGTCTATGAGACAAAAAAGTTTGGGAACCTCTGGTCTAAAAGGTCCGATGCTCGTTAAATCTGCTGTCTCAATGTCCTTCCGTAGGTATGGTGTGGTAGTTAGCAAAGGGGGGAGAAGGGCCAAATCGAGAGTCTTCCGCATCGTTTGACCGTGGTGCAAAATTACACTGTCTGTCGCCAATAGCCCTAGTGTTGCTTTATACTGCGACGCTAATATAATTCACTAGAAGTAGACAGTTGAACTGAATAAATTTGAAAACAATTTGGAAGGAATCTCCTTCTCGATGAAAAGATAAGAGTTTCTGTATGTCATTCTTTGTTTCTTATCGATTTCGAATGATTTATGGTATTAAAAAAATATTTTTGCAAAGTAAGCAGGTAAAGGTAAGTCAAATGATAAATATTTAATGTCATGATAACGTAAAAATAAAAACTGGTAGGTGTCGATTTTTTATCGATGAATTTTTTCGAAAATGTTTTGATGTCGGATCACACTTTTATAACGCTTTCTTTACGCTTTTTTCTTTTGTAACGCATTTTTAAGAAAATGACCGAATATTTTAGAAACAAATTAGGTTTCCGCTTAAAGGGGTTCCCCCATGTGACGGCCTGTTTCTTAAGCATTTTTAGAGAAATTTTTTTGATTACCAGTAAAAAGATAGAACTTTAAGTTTTTTATCATTTACTTACATGCATTTTGAGAGTATGTATATAAATTTTTAGCCATAAATATCGATTAGAACGTGAGTTATAGCGCTCTGAACACACCCGCCTCGAAAAAATGGACACTCATTTCCGCCACGATTCCAGCTGATTGGCTTATTTGAAATAAAAAAAAGAAAATTAACGGTGTTTTAATTGATAAGCTTAAACACACCGAATGGACTATGCTCGATTTAAAATATCAAAAATTGAATTTTTGGTAGACCTCTGAAGAAAAAGTTTCAAATATCATGGGTTTTTTCTTATGTTTTTGTTATAAAAAATAGAAATATTTTGAATTTTGGAATGATTGTAATCCATTTGATGCGTATGTATGTGCTGAGTATACCCTATACATTTGAAGTTGTTCAGTCATACCGTTCTTGAGATATAATGGAGGAAATTTTGAAAAACACAGTTTTGAGAAAAACGCGTTTAAAGTTTCTCTCTCAAGTCCGATTAAAACAATGAAAATCTTACCTTACCCTCAATCGGTGATACCTGGTGGCGAAGACTAAAACAAGTTCGGTGAAATATTCAATAACTATAGATATTTCCTTTTAAACCTCTGCAAACTTGTATGAACGTATATTTGCATAGAAGGGTCAGCATTATTAAGCCGACTGTACACAGTAGGCTCAACCTTCGATTGCCAAATCAGCGCTCCGAATAGTTTCTCTTCACCGTATTCTAGACATGTTGATGAAACAATTTATGGAGGGACAAAAAATTTGATTTTTTTTAAACCCATTACATGAGTGAAACCCCTTAAGTTTTCATATTTTAAAATAATACGTGTATTACATAAAATAAATTTTTTATTTCGATTTAAATTCATGGTGTATGATTTTTCTAACATATTGCTGAAGATCATTTTTGAAACTTACTGCTCATAGTTATTCCCTATCACTTGAATGCCATGAAGATCAGAGATATTTATATTTATTAAATTTCATAGAACTCTCTGTTTCTCTTGCGAACATTTTTTACAAGTTAAATACGTGACGGTCACGTGATAAATGCATTCTCGTGACATGTTAGCCTTTTTTATTCCACTTGTAAAGTTAAGATAAAATTTCAATTTTGATAATATTGGGTAAAGATATTCAAATATTAAAATTGTTCAAAAAGTTTTCAAAATTGAAATAAAATAATTCTTATATAATGTGTGTATTTTTAAATCCAGGGGTTTTTGTTCACCAATGTGTGATTTTTGAAAAAAAAAGTTATTGTAAAAAACAGAAGTTGGCAACTTCGAAGCACATGAACTGATTGGCTGTAACTATGTATACCTTTTTACGCTGTCCTTGTTAATTTATCTTTTGTTTTTACATTTTGCTCTAATTATACTGGACAACTACGAAATTGCCTCTCAGATGAAAGTGCCCAATCTCTCTTTCTCTCTTGAACGAGTTTAACGTGCTGCATATAAATATATTGAAAAAACTTATTGACTCGTAAAAGAGGACGTTTACGTTTCCTGTGTAATAAGGATGCTCTAAAATATAATGCATTACATATATATATATACTATAGTCGAATAGTGTATATATATTATACACTATTTGTCAGATTATAATGGAATTTAGTGAAAAATACATGCTTACAAAATGTATCACCAGCTTCTTGAAATTTCATCAAGAAAAAAAGGGATAACTAACAATCCTAACTTACCATCCGCTTTGCTATCTGTCTTATATGGCAAAAGGACCCAGTTCCTGAGACTCCTACAGATTTTTCTATCAGTTCAGACGAGGAGGATGTGTCTCATATTCCTCCTGAAACGTGAACCCATGTTGAAGCGGTATGCAGGATAATGGCTTTTTGTTTTTTTTATGGAAGATATCTACATAAATTTACCTCGGTTGATCTCGGTCATGATTAAGATCTGTCCACAGTCAAAGCAGAGATATTAGCCTCAATTCTTCAATAGTGGAATCTCCTTGAAGAAAATACTCAAGTGACTTCATGCAGCCGTGGTAGTCTGATGGGTAAGGTAACGCACTCGCGGCCGGCGTATCATGAGTTCGAGCAGTGGCACAACGTACACCCCCGCATTGCAGGGGGGGGGCAGGTTCTCTAAAGGGCCCAAAAACTTGACTGACGCTAAGTACGTATTTGGGCTTGGGAGCCCTAATATACTCCGTTACGCCACTGAGTTCGAGCCTCGTACTGCTAAACACCCGCTGTGTTAGGGGGCGATTCACGTTAAATTTGTCGAAGGCTCCTTTCGCTGGTGTGGTGTGGTGGTTGGGAGGGGGACACCCTCGTCACTTGACCATGATTTAAAATTACGTAGTCTGTCACCAAAAGCCCTCGAGTATAGTTGTATAGTGCGACGTTAATATTCACTCACTCGAGTGACTTCATTTCAAACACATCATGAAATCTTTTTTTGAATCTTTAGAATAAAATGAAAGAAAGAAAAGAAAGTCTTGTGTTCTGCTGCAACATTTATGACCTATTGAAAAGAACTCCATATTGCACACTAGCCCAATGAATGATAAGTATTTATAGACGTTTGCTTACGCGTTGTGAATAATGAGAACGAGCTTCCATCCGTTCATGTCACACATACTGTCTATAAGAAGGAGACTTGACC
This sequence comes from Trichonephila clavata, assembly GCA_019973975.1. Taxonomy (NCBI): domain Eukaryota; kingdom Metazoa; phylum Arthropoda; class Arachnida; order Araneae; family Nephilidae; genus Trichonephila; species Trichonephila clavata. Next base: position 156,634 of record BMAO01025825.1, on the reverse strand, counting down.
ATTGTCGTAATGTAAATTCTTGCATCGCTGGAAGAGCAGGATGCTAGGGGGCCCAAAGCCTATATTATGTTATGGTTTTGCAACCCTTTTTAAGATCCGTCATGGGGCTCAAAAACCGACTTTGCATGGGTCCCTGACACTGGATTTGCCATAATCTGAAACAGCTTTCGAAGAGGATTAACTTCAACAAGTGTGGTTGTAGATGTGTGATGATCTGAAGGTAGTGTCTATTCATGGGTTCACCGCCAAAATGTACAAATTATTCCTGTTTTCTTTGTCAGTGGAACTGTACAGGAATTGCTTTATATTTCATCATGAGAAATTAACCTCAGAAAGTCTCCTTCTAGCCTTAAGAAACTAATGAAAAGCCCCTCTATGTGTAGAACATCATTAATTCATCATTCCTCCTTTGCACCTCAAGCTTGACCTTGGCAACAACAAAAAATTGGTAAAATTCATGGATATGAATGATCAGCATTCAAGTACCTACATGGGAAAATTCCCTCGAGTCAGCCTTTTTGTAAGGTCTTAATTTAAACATTAAACAACATTTCAGATGCCTTTTTTTAGTAACTTCTAAGTTAAGAATAACAGGTGTGGGGTGTGTACCATCAAGTGACAACAAATTTCCTAGGGAGTGAAAAGTATGAAAACTACTAGGACCTGGTGAATATGTTCATTTTATTTCAGGACTTCAGCTGTAATGGGTCCTTAAGCATCCACTCACAGAATTTCCACTTGAATTTCTTCCCTGATAAATGAAGGCAAGTTTATGATGAATCCTGTGAACGTTTTCTTCAGGCATTGCCAACATGGAAAAACGATACCAAGGAAACTGCTTCACATCAATGTTGACAGACTTTTGTTGCACGCTCATCAGAAACAATTTTCCCAATCATTACAAGCGGCATGACAAAAGAATTTGAAATTCCGAAGCTGTTAAGGTATTCCTACCATGTATTCAAGTTTTACATACATATATACACACATTTCTAAAAAAGCTTACGGATTCAAAAAAATTGTATTCAGTTCAGCTTATTCTTTGGCATATTCTTTTTCAGCACATTGATTTCATTATGAATTGACATGGAAGCCGGAACTTTTTAAAAATTTGTTGCCTAAAATTACGTGTATGTATTTAAATTTGTTTACTTTGTAAAATTGCATTTATTTATTCCGCATTCGGTCTTTGAATTATTCACAAAGAAACGCTTAAAAACTTGTAATTAGTTTTTGTTTACTTATTTATTGTTAATTACACCTATTGTTATTGAAATTTGCGCGCCATGAAATAAGAGTAGGATTGTAACGAAAACTTGGCATGAAGGTAAGTGTGAGGCAGATATGTAAAAGATTAGAAATGCAGCATAATTCCGCATTGCGTAATGCCCCCAGAGGCCTTTGAACTTCGTTCTCCTTAGATTATATAACAGATAAGCAGAGCCTGTTTGCATGTATTTAATCTGTTGCAAAGGGACACTTTTGATCTAGAGATGTCATTGCGCCACCATCGGAGACAATATGAGCAGCTGTCACAATTCAATAGTGGAAGAATCATACGGTTAATTGAAATCGATTGATCAGCACAGTGAGTAATTCGCCACCGTAGGTTATAACTTAACTGTGAATAGGTGTTGGGACCAGTGCACAAGAAAGAGGTCTGCGACCAGGCTCAGGCTACCTTGACAGACCAATAGTCGAGAAGACCGTCACATCGTACGATACGCACGCGTAGTTCCAACTGTCTGATTGTCCACCATCCATACACAGGCAGCACCTTCACCATGGGTATCTGTGTCAGTCTGTACCATCGCAAGGCATTTGGCAAAAGGACAAAAGCTTTCATGACACTCATTGCGTGCACTGGCATTGCCACCCACTCCCGTCATCTCCGTTTGAAGTAGTGTCACGCTTTAGGAGATTGGACTGCAACCGCGAATGAAATCAAGTAGCTTTTAGGAACGAATTCAGATTCAGTTAAGGCAGGGATGTCTATCGTTTACGTGTGTGAAGGACCCGTGGTGAACTTCTCAATTCTGCCTACGCTGTACAGCGGTACACCACTCCCACAACTGATGAGATAGAATGGGGTGCCATCACATACTACATATTGACCCATGGCACTATGACAGACTAGAGACACTTTCGTGAGACTCTTCAGCCACATGTGCTGCTACTCATGGCAGGGCTTCCAGGAGCTATTTTTCTTAACAAGACAATCCTCACTCACTCACAGCAAAGATTTCTCAAAACTGCCTCAACCCCATTTCCTCCTTTCTCTGACCTGCTCGTTCCCCAGATTTGTCACCGATTGAGCATATCTGGAATTATTTTAGGGCGGCAAGTTGAACAGCCTACGAGTTGGCTCGAATTAGAGGCACGTTTACAGTAACTGCGGGAAAAAATGTCGCAAGACATACGTGTTTCGTATGGCTCAATACTCTAATGCCGGGGTAGGCATTAAGTCGATCGAGATCGACCGGTGGACCGCCAAGACAATTTGAGGTAACCGCTTGAAGATTAGCAGTTAGTGATTATACACGGAAATATTCAAGATTGACGGTATGCAGACTAAGTCTTCTACTGACTATAATTACGAGAACTAACATAAGATGAAAACGTTTTAATTTTTAATGTATTTTGAATCGTTTGATAATAAATGCATCATTAGATATTATTACATTTGTGGCTATTATTATTATGTTTGTATTTTGCGTTTTGATTTAAACACGGTTTCAAAAAAGTGAGGGGTTCTTTTTTAAACTTTTATTTACGTATGTAAGTACATATTCCTTATTTATTATTAAGTTATAATAAATATTGTTGACTTTTTCCTTACCTCACCACAACTACAGCACTGGGCAGTGGGCGCACTCGTTAATTTTTCAAAGGGGGCGCGGTGCAGTGGTACAGGGTCGAATGCTTACCATTCTTATATCATAATCCAATACGCAGCCAAGCATATTTTTTTTCATTTTGTAGATTGTTGGGAACAAGAACAGAAAGAAATTATTGAATAAATAATTAGCATTAATTAAGGAAAAATATTAATATCAAATAATTAAATTTTACGTACTATATACATGGGATTATAATCGATCAGAGAAAAAATAATGGGCTATGGAGGAGGGTCTGGACCCGTGGAGCCTCCCCCCCCCCTCTTTTGTGTGTGCCACTGATATTGGATGGACCACCACTCCCTGAAAAAATTTGAAGGAAAAGTCTGCCCACCCTGCTCTAATGTGTTACATTATGCATTCATGCTAAAGGGGGCTCAACAGGGTGCTAAAACTTCCTCATTTGAATAATCTTTTCTACAATAAAAGTTCTTTTATTTCGATTTTGTATAATCGCTTATTTACATCAACGCTCTACTTACATATGTAAAATTTCGTTTTGTTTTTACAACACGTTTTTGGTGCTCAAATTTTTATGGTAATCAGTGCGCTTCCCTCGGTTTTTGATATACATATATATATTTTTGTATAAATTGCTCAATTTTTTATTAGTTTTCCCTGTTATTTAACGAAATTTCGGTCTCGTTTATATTTTCTTTATCCTTTCTTTATTTTACATGTTTTTTCTTTCATTTCATTGATTTTTATTATGATTATTTTCAAAAATAATGACGTAATAACTGAATTATCAGTTGAATTTTTTTTTTGGTAGTTTTAGCAATCTTGGATGAAATTTAATCTTTTTTTTTATTTGTGTTTGTGTCCAATTGTCTACCAGCCTATTTGTTCCTATTTTACTTGTGAATTTTAATAAATAACAAATCTATGAATTATGGATCAAATTTTCGGGTATTTAATTTACCTTAGTTGACTTTTTTGTTTTTAATCTGTGAACACAAATAAATCAAGAAGGTATTTGGGAGGAATATGTTTGGTATATAAAAAAAGAATATATGTCTGTTTTTTAAAATTTTTTTTTATTATTTGTATCAAATATCTATACAACATTCCTTTTGGTTCGAATTTATAGTAGTTTGCCAACGTACAATAATAAAAACATTGCATTCCCCTATATAAGACAAAGTAGGGGGGGGGGACAATTTTCTTTGTGCCACTCGTTTTCTTCGAATTCTTTTCAATTACTCCCAAAGTTCTAAAAATAAGATAGAATTAAAAAGAAAACATTCATTGAACTTTAAAGAAAGAAAAAAAGTCGCTACACGTGCCGACTTTAACTTATTTTCCTTTTCCGTAAAAAGAATTCCTTTTTATCTGAAACTGAAAAAAAAGCACCCTCAAATCGAACGCTTTTTTTTTCAAACGGTAAACAGGTGTGGGGATGGAGGGGAAGGAACGAAGTGAAGGAGGGTGGATGCTTTTTTGAAAAGAACATTCTCATATTTACATCCGATTCCCTCCGTAAAACGCGTGTACACACAAACGTAAGATAGAAGGAGAGGTTCAGTCTTTTGAAAACGGGAAGCCGTAAAATAATTTTCGATCGATTAACCCAATAATGCGCATGCACGGAATCAAGCCAACTCCTCCCCTTCTCGGTGATAAATAGTTACACACACTCACTCACTCTAATAAAACCGAGGCAGAAACTATCTTTTCCGGGAAAACAGGAGAGGGGGAAGAGGGAAATAACTCAAAATTCCGGATCAATGGTGGCACGTGTATGTTTACGATCCGGAATATTCTCAGGAGAGAAACGTTCGGGAAATTTTGTTTAGGATATCGCCGTGTTCGAATTTTGATCGATAACGAATTCAGTTTAGGGGGGGGGGGGTATGTATATACATGCACGCATCAGGGCCTTAAAAGAGTTCCATTAAAATGCGAGTGGGAGGATGAAGGGGATTCAAATGCCACTCCCCACCCCCTACACCCACGCTCTTTCAGTTTGAATATTTTAAAATATCGTTTGGTGAAGGGAGGAAAGATTTTAGAACTTCTGTGTACATTTACTCATACTATTAAGTTGAGGATTACAAGAATGGAATAGCTAGTTCGTGTTTAAAATGGTAAAGTAGTTGTGACCTTTAGCAGGGTCAAACACGTGCGGATATTGAAGAGTACGTCGGAGCCGACCAATCGAATCGAAAGACCGGGGGGAGACAAGTATGATATTTCAGGGAAATGGCTGTAAAAAGCCGTTTGGTAATGACGATTGAAATGGTTCAGTAAAAGTGATTCACGTTTCCTTTTCGAGGAATTGACGAAAATTGTGGATACAAATTTTTTTTAAAATTAGTTGATGAATAATAGAACGTTTAAATAATTTCTCATTAGAATTCAAATATCTTCAACGAAAATTATTTTCGAAATTTGAACACAAAAATTAAATATTCTAACAAGAAGCATCAAATATTAATGTTTTTAAATTCCATGATTAAGGATATTTGATTCTGTGAAAATTAAAGTACCAGATTTTTTTAGACTTGGGATTCAAATACACATTTGATACATACAGAGACAAACTTAACAAATTAACCAACTAAGGTCAATATTTAAAGGTGGACAATACATGGAACAGACTATAATATATTGTACTGATTGTTATGCTAAAAGTGCAGTTTAAAAATACACATTTATATATTGAAATACTTTTTATTCCAAAATCGTGTAGCTTTAATCTTCCAAAAATGATAGAAAAGTTTTATTCTAATTGAAATTGAAAAGTGAAAAAAAATGCCTCTTTTGGCAGTACCTCTTCACGAACTTGGAATTTTTTAAAAAGGAAATAACTGTCTTATATCACAGCCTGCACTTATAACGATTTGAAAACAGAATTCCTTAAAACTATCCACCGTGTAATTGTTTTACGTAACTGAAAAATGTCTACGATTTTCAAAACAGTTGTTTCGGGTTTTAAAAAAGTGCAGATTGCAGGAAACAACAAATAGATTTAACGTACAAATAAAGAAATATTTAAAAAATATTTACTAAATGAATTAAATAATGATTCAAGCGATATCAAATTATGGAACTTCAAATTAATGAATTATGAAAGACAATCCAAAGTAATCAAATTTTATTGCGAATGGAATAAATAAATATGTGGACTCTCCGTTTCCAAATTTAAGAAGCGACACTAAATAATAGATTTTCAATAGTAAAAGTTGTTTCGTAATCTCATTTTTTTACACTTCAACAGATTTCGAACTCAATAACAATAACAAAATCTGTACTAAAAATTATTTTAACGTGTTGCCACAATCTGAATACAAAATATCGATAGAATTCGAAATGTTGCAAATAAATATTTTTCGAATATAAAACAGTAAAAACAATAATAAAATATATTATAAATGAATAATAGCATTTAAAAATATTTATGTTAAATAGTAAAAAAAAAAAATATTTTTCTTAAATTTCACAATTTTTAATATTTTACAACCTAGTCATTCTCACAAACATAATGATGAATCTGGATATTAATTTGGGTTTCTGTTATAACTAAGCCGCAGTACAAAAACACAAGACACAATAGCTAGAATTGTGTGCACGACCAATTTATTACGATGTTAAAATTCAAATATAGAGGTTGAAAGATCGTTGGATGGAAGAAAATCTACTGTAAAACAATCTTATACATATAATAATTGCACAAAAAGCAGTGCCAGTTGATGAACTGAATTCATGTTAATAGTTGTCATTTTTAAGTCAAAATTCCAGTATCTATACAATAGTAGCTATTTGCTTTGCATCAGTTTAAAATCTCAAAGACCTGTCGCTATTGTACTTCTAGTGTAATTTAATAACAAAAAAAAAAAAAAAAAAAAAAAAAAATGTTAAAAAAATCAAAAAGTTAAATCTAGCTTTTGTAGCAGTTTTGATATAGAATATGTGCTCTTAAAACAGTCCAGACTAACAAAAAAAAAAAAAAAAGTAGGGCCTTTTTTTTATTTTAATTTTTGCTGTTGTTTCTTATGCCACCCGATCTCGACCGCGTCAGATCCAAGAAAAGCCGATCATCTTCAGGCCCACGAAATACATCATGGCAAGGGGCTAGATGTACGCCTGTCGTTGGCCGCAGCCTTGAACACCATTCAGGAGACAGTATGATTTAGCTCGGTTCCACTGCAATTTTGAGGGAGAACACCCTGGGAAAGGGTCAGAGGCCTCCCACCTCTCTTTCCCTTCCACCAACCTCACGAGAGAACTTGCGGCTTGACGGCTATTTAAAGTACCCCATGCCGCAAAGGCACTATATATTTACAAACATCCATGTCTTCTCCGAGATTCGAACCCAGTTTGATGGCACAGCAGTCAGCGTCACTGACCACTATACCAATGGGTGACAGATTTTAATTTTTACTTACAAAATACATTTGCATTGTATTTTAAACTCGGAGGAAAAAATTCATTCAAAAAAAGTCATCAAAAGTTAAGCATTACCTTAACTTATCAATTATTATCTTAATCTTTATGCAAAAAGGCATTTAAAAAAATTAAATAAGTTTCAGTGTTGCGCAATTATTAAAAACAGTTATTAGGTTTCCATTTTTTTTTCTTTCATCGAATCTTTTCATGTTCCACTGATTATTTTGCATACTTGCAAAAGAAAATTTGAAACGTTCCCATAAATCGGCATTTTATTTTTATTTATTCATTTAATTTGGCATTCTTTTAATTTGATTGCTTTTTTTTTTCATATTTCAGACTTCTTTGTTTGATATTAAATCAAAAGAAACATAGTTTATGTTAAACTCGCGACCTATTTGTCAAACATTTCTAAGCCAGAAAAATTAGCTTTTTGTAATCGAAAACGAATATTGTGTAACGAAAAATATGTCATCTGATAATTTTTCAAAATTTTTACCGTAAATCATGTCGAATACATAATTTTTTCAATAACACACACACATGACCACTTACAAGGGGAAGGCATGACTAAGGAATTCATTAGGGGACGAGAATTTGTATAATAGTAGTATTTCTGTAGGGTGTTCAACCGTCATTGTAATGGCAACGAAAGGGCTGTCAATTCGGAAAAAAATGGTCTTCGTGATTCATACTTAGCTTTTATGTAATTAAATTTTAAATAGCTCTAGCGATGCAGTGTTAGCGTACCTGCATTTTTCGCGGTAGGTCAGGGTTCGAGACGCGTGATCAACTAGCTGTTTTTTGTTCGATTTATTTCATTTTAACAGTTAAATGAATTTATTTTTAAAAAAAACTGACAAAAAATTTACATAATTATTTTGTATTTTAAAAACTGAAACAATCACTATGATTATGTAAATATTCATATTATATTTTATTATCATAATATTAATGAATTATTATAATATCATTAATAAATAATATTTGTTATAAAAATATGTTATACTAGCCGTTAGCCACCCGCTTTTCTGGGTATTTCATGATGTTTTATAAATATATACTGTTTATATATATATATATATATATATATATATATATATATATATATATAAATTATTGATATCTAAGTTCTAGCATTAAGAATTTGATTGTCTTGAAAAATATACTTTTACCTGCAACTCTCGCCTCTTGATAAAAAAAAAAAAGGAAATAACTTCTAATTTGTATTTTCTAATAATCTCTAAAATTGAAGTATAGAATGATGTTTGCACTTTTGTAACCCTATAACCAAGTGGATTTAAACAAAAACAATTTTCGGTGGATCTCTAATCCGTAAAATAAACATTCAAGCCAAATTTCAAGTCTAAATCTAATAGAGCAAAAACGAAATTTTTTACTATCAATACCCTCCGTAATCTCATTGAGAGTCGTTCTCCAAATTAACTTAGTGGATATGTTCTTAGTGGATCCCTATTCAACAACAAAAAAAAAAAAACATGCTTAACCAATTTCAAGCATGTGGGTCTAACAATTCAAAAACAGGATTTTTTTTCTATAATTCCCCTTGTCCTCTCTCAACCCTCCTTAGGAGTCAATTTTCGTTTTACGATTTGTTAGAAGAACTTTTTTTCATGAAAGAAACATACCTACCAATTTTCAAGCAGGTAGATCGAGTAGTTTAAAAACGAAAATATTTATCTATTAAGCCCCTTAATCCCCCGCAACACCACTTGGGGTGCTATTTTCACAAAACCCATTTTGTAGCTAATCTCTACTCTATGAAAGGAATCTATTTATCAAATTTAAAGAATATGTGTGTAATAGTTTAAAAATGGAAATAATTATCTATAACGCCCCCTAAGCTCCCGCAACGCCACTTAGAGGTCGATTTTCACCAAACTCATTTTGTAGTAGATCTCTAGTCTATGAAAGGAATCTGCTTACCCAATTGCAAGATTGTACGTGAAGTAGTTTAAAGATGAAAACAATTATTATAACGCCCCTTAACCCCCGTAAAGCCCCTTGCGGTTCAATTTCGCAAAAAAATCCGTTTTTAGCGGATCTCTACTCCATGAAAGGAACATGTCTGCCAAATTTCAAGTCTGTAGGTTGAATAGTTCGGGAGATATCGTGATTAGTCAGTCAGTCAGTCACTTTTCTCCTTATATTATATATATATATATATATTAAATAATATTTTATACAATTGTTTTTTTTATTTTAAAAAGTAAAATTGTTGCAAATAGTTTTACAATTATATAAAATATATTATTATAATATTTTATTATATATACATTATATTTATTTTATAATCAATGTAATTAATTAACATATATAGCTTATATTATTATTCATTTAATTATTTATAATTTTTAACGTATTTAATAATTTTTTATAGAAATTTATTTAATTGCAAAAATAATTAAAAAGAAAGTCGATCGCGTGACTCGAACCCTGACCTACCGCGCGGAATGCAGGTGCGCTATCACCTAGTATGTTACTACATAGCTGGAGTTAATTAAAATTTAATTGTATAAAAGCTAAGTATGAATTTCGAAGGCCCTTTTCTCTGAATTGATAGCCCATTCGGCTCTATTACATTTACGGTTAAACTCCCTATATGAGGAGTACTACTATTATATAAAGTCTCATCCCCAAATGAATTTCCTTAATCGTGCCCTCCCCTTGTTAGTGGCTAAAACTATTAGTCGCAACAGTTTGTGTTGAGCAATTTTTAAAAATTAAATTTTCATTGCTAGTGACGGTAGAGATAAGCAATGTATCATTATTTCCACTTTTCTTTACTTTAATTTCAGCAAGCTTCGTTATTTATCATTGATGTAAAACTAATTTCTGTCTGATTTCTGCTTTGAAAACAAACTTTGTTGTCATCGCTTTTTTTTTTGTAGAGAAAAAAAATTATTTTTATTGGGGATTAAATGCTCTCTATGGGTCATAAGGAGACGAACTACAACCTCTAGGGTTTACTTAAGAATAACAAAAAAGTAGATTTCATTTTTTTTTTAATTAATCAAGGGCGAAGATGACGACATAAGAAGATTTATTCATAAAATAAATTATTTATGTTTAAAACGAATAAAGAATTTTTCACATGCGCGGGCGACAAAGAGTAGTTTTTAATATAATTCTAATATTTCCTTTATTTCCTTTTAAAAGAAAATAAGTCTTGATTGCTATTTTTTTTGGAATCCCTCTTAAGAATTATATAAAATTAATCTCAATTAATTCATCACTTCGAATAGAAACTAAATTTATTTAATGAAAGATAATTTTTTTCAGTCGCAGGAAAAGATATATATTTTTAGATTTTGTGATGAAAAAATTGTACATTTTTTTAAAAAAATAGTTTACTTTTTCAAAAAATATGTAGAATGTTATTTTTTAATCGTAGAGTAAGTTTGTTTGGAAAAAAAACAGACCTTACATGTATATACTTGCTGAATTGGTTACGTGTTCTCGAAATTTTAATATTCAATGATGTATTTTTCAAGAAATTGAACTTATATATATATATAAATTTTTTTGCGATGCTCATACTTTTTGAGAAGTAAATTAAAATTTATTCTGGATTCAGAATGTTTAGAAACTGCAAATATACAAACTGCTATTTGTGAAAGATGCAACATCGTGAAGGAATCATCCGAATGAAGTGAAATTTGCAGCAAATGTCAATTATAGGAAGTTAAGCAAAAGTAGCAAAGTATCAGAGCCAACAAACATACTTAATGTGAGCAGCGCCCTCTGAACTGATATTTTTTTTTTAACATTTATAAACCCCGTGCACCACGCAATGTATAACACGGCGGCATACAACACAGACAGAAGAAAGGATTACAACACAAACATCCATGCCTTCTCCGGGATTCGAACCCAGTCCCTACGGCGCCGCAGTCAGCTTCACTGACCACTATACCGGATGGGCGGCTCTGAACTGATATTGAAAACGTATAATAGAGGTCTGTTGCGGGACGTTGAAAATCGTGCTTGGTTATTTGTAAGTGGCACCTGAGTATGCCTCTATGACGAAGTAGGGTAAAATTTCAACAGCTTACTGAGTCTGAACGGAGCAGAATCATCGACCTTTGTGTGAAGGTGGACTTTCTATCACCCAATAGCTGCTCGTCTGCAGCTGAACAGTTCCACAGTGATGCGAGTTTGGAAGCAGTGGACCCATGAGCACTGGACAACTCGTAAAACAGGGAGTGTACGACGATGGGGGACATCAGAGCGAGATGATAGACACCTGGTCCCCATGGCATTAAACAACCGTACAGCTTCCTCCAAGCAGTTGGCAACACATTGGTCTACTCCTACAGGCGTATTAATGTTGGCTTCGTCAATTCGTCGACGTCTATAGCACCTTGGACTGTGTGCAAGGATTCCTTTATACATATCCCTCTCACGGCAAACCATCGACGGCTGCGCCTACGATGAGCTCACGAGCACAGAACCTGGTGGGCTTATTGGAGACAAGTCGTCTTTTCTGACGAATTCCACTTTAATTTGTGGAACCATGATGGGCGCACTCATGTTAGACTCTATGCCGGTGAACGCTGCCTTCCAGAGTGCATTATTGAATATCATAGTGGCCTAACACCCGGAATATGGTCTGGGGTGGGAGTTCTTATTATAGACGATCTCGACTGAGGTAGAGGGAAATATAAACAACAACATGTACGCCATGAAGTGCTAGAGCTCGAAGTCGTTCTCTTCCTTCAAAGCATCCCTGGTTCTATCTTTCAACAGGATAATACACGCCCACATGTTGCAAGGAATGTATGAGACTTCTTTTTACCTCAACACATGCAACTTTTTCCGTAGCTTGCTTATTCTCCAGATATTTCGCCTATTGACGTGTGGGGTTTGGTTGGTAGGAGTCTCGCTCGTGATTCGTGTCCTGCAGCTTCAAAAGACGAACTTTGGGTGCGCGTACAAGCAAAATGGTATTCTCTTCCCCAAGCAGACTTTCAACATTTGTCTGACTCCATGGCACTTCGTATAGCAACACTCAGCACTCACTGCAAAAAATGCTTGGTGGCTACACCAAATACTAGTTTAGGACACTTAAAATTGTTTGTTTTTTTAATTTTTAAAAATTTTTGCATTGAATATTTTTATCATTTATTTGTACCAATACAGTTTGTTTGCGTATTACATTTCATTTAATTCTGATGACTCCTTCATGATGTTGCAATTTTACAAACAGCAGTTTATAAACTGAAATATACGTCTTTTTTTTGGTTACTTGCACACTTTTTGGAAAAATTTTTACATTTCTAATATACATTTTCTAATATAATTTTCATGCACCTAGCTGATAATTTATGTAAGCTTAAATTATCAGAGTATAAGGTATAAAATTATCTATATTGTTACGAATTTTGTATAAAATAGTGTAAGTAATCTGTATTTGGATATGTAATTAATTTATATTACCCTATGTTATATTTATTTTATGTTAAAATTGATATATATTCGCAAGCAACGCCGTCTCTTACGTTATAATGGTGACTCAATGGGAACTTTGTAAAATCTTGGCGGTAGAGGCAAGTTGGCAGCAATTTTGGCGTCCAATTTGGTGACCAACTGGGTGACCTTTTTTTCGAGTTCGGGACCATCTGGATTCTTCTGGAAATTTTTGCCGAAATCCACTAATTTCTAGACCTAAGATGCTAGCGGATATTTCTCGAAGGATCCGTGAGGTCTATAAATAGAGAAATGATTGCCGAAAATAAGTTAATATTGTTTTGACTAGTGGTTAATAGTCTTGCCTTGACCGTGAAGAATCGACTAGCGATTAGCTCAGCTGTTGAGTAGGACGAGCGGTGCTTGTGAATAATCTTTTACATTAAGTGTATTTTAGACACTGAAAATTGTGTCTGAGCGCTGTTGAAGTTGTGAAGACCTTCCGATATTTATTCCGCGAATTTTGATGCTGAGTCTTGTATTTCAATAATTAATTTTCTCTCACAATAAATTTTCATCGCTCTTAAAGAACTGTCTTGTTCTTTGTGACTGATTTGCATAAAATCCTCGATCCCCGGGTCTACGTAACTATATATATATATAAAGGGGGAAAGTGACTCACACGCAACCACTTACTCACTCCTCTCGATATCTCCGGAACTATTAGACCCAAAGACTTGAAATTTGATAGGCATGTTACTCTCATAGAGTAGAAATTCGTGAAGAACGGATCTTGTGAAACTCGACACGCAAGGGGCATTGCGAGAGCTTAAGGGGTGTTAAAAATAAATATTCCCATAGTTGAACTATTGGACCAACAAACTTGAAATTTGGTAGGCACATTTCTTTTATAGAGTAGAGATCCTTCACTAAATAGGTTTTGCGAAAATAGACCTACAAAAGGCATTGCGAGATCTTAAGACATCCGACTGATTTCGGAGACAATTTTCTAAAATATGACTTAAATAATAATTTAATTGTCATTTTTAAACAAGTATGTTACAAAACTATCAAAATACAGCAAAAATACTTTTTTGAAAAATTGTTTTTTAAAATATTGAGAAATTTGAACCAAAACATTACAAGAATTTGCTTTTTTGCTGACAACTCTAAAAAAATATTACAAGAATAAATAAAAAAAAATTCAGGAATACAATTTTTCTATGTTTAACTATGCCTTCTATTAAAAAAAATCGTTTTACAATAAAATTATGAAATACAGTTCGATAGTGTTCGATATAAAAAAAACAGAATTATTTTGAAAAAAAACTTTTTTTCATATAAAATTACATTAAAAAATAACTTAATTGAAAATTTATCCTTAGCTTTTAGCAGAAAGCATTCATCATAATACAAAGAACACACTCAAAAAATTTCATCAGAATATTTCAATTGCCTTAAGAAATATCACTCTCGCCGTTAACCAATTATGTATAAAAATAACATTCTTCAGAAAATGCAAGATGAAGTTTATATTTACAATAAAACTTTTTAAAGATTTAGGAAGGTATTAAAACTCCCCAAGTTTGCAAGCGGTGCCTTCCTGAATCTCATACTTCAAAATCTTATATTTTTGAACGGTCTTTCTTTTTTTACGAGACAGTTTCTTATCTGGTTTAGAATGCCTCGCTGAATCCAACAGTTCTTGTATCGTCGAGGTATCAAAAATATCTTTTCATTTCGGGCCCTAGTTCCATTCCTAATTTTTGAAGTAAAGGTAATAGACCAGCAAACCCAGAATCAAAAAGTATTATTGCAATTTTAATCCCTAAGCGGAGTGTTAGAGCTCAACAAAGGTCTCTTTCGGGATTATACTCAACACAACATTGTCAAAACTTTCATTGCAGTCCTGAGTTTTCCCGTGAAGATATTTTCTTAGAAGAATTTGATCGCAAGGATCCATATAAAAGTCTTTTTAATAGAATTTATAACTGAATCTAGAAGATCCGTTCTATCAGCGTATCTCCAACAAATTCTGCTCTCTGGAATTTACACCATCTGTTCACATCTTTTGGGCATTGATTATGCAATTCACTCGTTTTAAATTCATTCCTGTTGCAATAGATTACATTTAATGGGTTTAGCGTAGCAACAACGGATCCTTATTCCTCGTCGTTAGGAGCCGGGTTCGAGCCCGTGAAGAGTGAATAACATTTTTTATGTCTATTTTTTACATAAAAAGATTCATAATAGAGTTTAAATAAATTGGAAATGAAATGTCTTTATTGAATAGAAACCTTCTAAGAGTTTTATTTGTCATTATTATTCGTATAAGAGTACAGAATAATATTTATTATACAAACCAATAAAAGCATTTCGCAAGAACAGGAGAAAATCCCTTTATCTGATAGTTAATCGTGCCTAGAAACAATAAATTGTGAAAGGAAACAATAAATGAAACACTTGTCAGATTAACAGAATTAATATAAAAATATGACTAGCTTCTTAGTCCTCATTATCTGT
Source organism: Trichonephila clavata (assembly GCA_019973975.1). Taxonomy (NCBI): domain Eukaryota; kingdom Metazoa; phylum Arthropoda; class Arachnida; order Araneae; family Nephilidae; genus Trichonephila; species Trichonephila clavata. Next base: position 141,395 of record BMAO01025825.1, on the reverse strand, counting down.
ACAGTGGTGAAATTTGTCATAAAAGCAAACGAAACATAATTTCGAAAAGCATCTTGCTCATCGAATTAGTGCAGTATTGTTGCATAGGCATCTGCTGCTTTGTATTTCGAGTGAATTGCATTTTCAATTGCAAATATCTAAAACATTATTGAGTAGTGGTCCCTATAACCATATATCTTCATCCAACAGGGAAACTAAATCTACCATCCTACAAAATTTGAACTAAATCCGTGATCCCAAGACCTTGCATTCTTCTTGTCAGTTCGAAATTCACAAAACAAAACTAAGCCTTAAAGTGAAAGGAGTAACTTAACTTGAAATAAACGTAGTTTGTTATGGGTGACAACTGATATTCACGATTGTTCAATTGTTTATTAAGATAAAGTGCATTCGAAATGCAGAAAATAATGATGATTTCAAAGGAACCACGTTTTTTTTTCAATGTTAGAAATTTTTATATTTGAAAGTTCACAAATATCATTAAAATAAACATTCAGAAATCGAGAAAATTCGAAACTCCACAGAAACTTTCCTGATATTTTGCTCTAACAAATATACTTTATTGCAGCGATTCTTAAACTGTAGTTCTCTCGCGTGCGGACTGCGGGGTTGTCCAACGTCTTGCTAAGGGGTCCGCGAAGGTCTCTCATTTAATGTTAAGATTTCCCTCTGTTACAGACTCTGAAAGGCATCGTGTAAAAATTGAAAGATGTGCCATTTTAGACAAGATAACTAAATTGTCTTAGTGAAAAAAACTCTACTAGAACATGCTTTTCAATCAAAAATATTAATTCAGTTTTTTTGTGTTCAACTACTCATAGATACTGCTACAACGTAATTTTTTAAAACTTAGATGTTAACTGTTCTCTTTAAGGGAGAAAAAGATGTGTTAAAGGTCTATACAAGCGGCAGAAGCAATCTTAGAATTATTGAGAAATCTTCAAACAACTCAGCCGTGTGTTGAAAGTCAAGGAGGGATGTGCAAAATCTTGGGGGTCCGCAATGTTGATTTGATACATAAAGGGGAGGGGGCACGGGGATCGAAAGTTTAAGAACCGTTGGTTTATTGCATTCAAATCATTATTATTAGTGCGTATTTGAGAGTGTAAAAAAGAAATTAACCCTGTGTTTCATGGGATAAAGCCTTTTAATATGGTATAAAAATTATACGACAGTTTGCATAGACTTTTGAATAGTTCTATATTTCTCCCCTTTAACAAACATTTCCTATATTCCTTCAACCACTGAAACTAAATTGCGTGGTATCTCAAGTAAATATACGCTTGCATCACACAAATTTTCTTTCTTTAGAAATATATAATTCGGAAAATGTGTTTCCTAATAATTCTTTTTAAGAGCTTGCGTGACGTTAGGTTACATTAACTTCATGATACGTTTTACGATTTCTGATAAATAATAATTTAAAAGTTCTGTTTTCATTGTTCTCTGAATTTTGAACTTCCTTTTTGATTGCAAACTCGCTTTCGTACTCCGTTTTATTTCCGGGTTTTATACCTTTCAAATATTTTATTAAGTCAATTAAATAATTCCATAAATTTCGGTCGCATTTCCGTAGGCTCTTTCTTGCTTTACGCATTCGATTGCTTCTTCTTAAAAAACGATTTGTTCACTCATAGGATAAAATTTCACTTAAGGGATTGGCTTTGTGTTTAAAGTTTTTGGGGAAATTTATTTTAGGTATAATTACAGACAACGAATGATTTCTTACTATAGAAATGCAATAAAGCTTAAATTAAATTAGTGAAATGACAAGGAAGTATACTTATTTTGTTGCACAATAGTGTATTGAGATTATGTTGAGAATAATAAATTACTATCTGTGGTGATTCTGAAGCAGCGCTATTGCCTCACGCTATTGGTTAAGCCTCGGAATTGAGTTTTTACTTATCGTTTGCTCACATACACTGGTGTTCAAAAGTTAAGCAAAAATCGTAAAATGCGAAAAACATGAAGTAAATATTCGTAAAATTATTCCAAATTTCTTGCGGATATTAATTGGGTGAAGAAGAAACATTGGGTTTATGCAAAACTTTTCAGTCGACTACGTCCTGCGCGAATCACCGGTCCATGTCGGAAAGCAGAGAAACCGATTCACGCAGCATAGGCAGTTCAGACAAGTTTCGCGCAACTGCTGTGCGAAGGAACGTTGTTAACCATCAAACAAGGAGAATGATGGCACAAAGACGCCGATTGGACATGTTTACGAAAGGAAGAATCGTTGGAATGCTGGAATCCTCACGATCACAAACCGAAGTGTCTCGAATTCTGAATGTGGACCAGTCTGTGATCTCAAGACTGCAGCAGAGGTTTCAAAGAACGGGAAATGTTGCCCGACAACCAGTATCAGGTCGACCAAGAGTCACAATCCCTCGTCAAGACCGATATCTGGTAATAAGTGCGCGACGTCAAAGGGGCAGTAATGCCAGATCACTGGGTTCGGCGCTCACAGTCGCCACAGGAATACGAATTTCGAGACAAACTGTTTACAGGAGACTCGATCATGCTGGCCTGTATGCCAGAAGGCCAGCAGTTTGCATTCCCCTCACGTCTGCGCATAAACGCGCTTGTTTGAACTGGAGTTTGAAACATCAACATTGGAGTGAGGGAGAGTGGGCCAATGTGATATTCAGTGACGAGTCCCGGTTTAGTCTGAGTAGTGATTCTCGGCGGGTAACGATATGGAGAGAATGTGGAACACGTTTTTAACCAAGAAACATAACGGAAAGACATCATTTTCCATCAAGGGGAGTAATGGTATGGACAGGCATCATGATGGATGGCCGCACAGACCTAAATTTCTTTGACACGGGGTCTGTGACTGCTCAAAGATACAGAGACGAAGTTCTTGAGCCTTATGTTCGCTTGTTTCGAGGTGCTGTCGGTCCTGACTTCATGTTCATGGATGATAATGCGCCATGTCACCGCGAGGTGCTGATTGATGACTTCCTTGAAACGGAAATCATCCAGCACATGTCGTGGCCTGCGGACTCCCCTGAATTAAATCCTATCGAGCATGTATGGGATATGCTCGGGAGACAAATTGCAGTTCTTTCGCACCCACCAAGATCCGTTACAGAACTGAAGAGAGCTCTCCAAGAAGCATGGAACCGTTTGAGCCCACAACTCATTCATCATCTCATAGCAAGTATGGTAAATCACTGTGCAGCGTGCCTGGATGTCACAGGTGACCACACGCCTTATTAAACTGCATTATCAGTATTTTATTTAATGTTTTCTTTCATTTTTTTCTTTAAAGCGTGAATCCTTGCTATGCTCATTTTTCTTTCAAACTGCTACTTTGGATAATAAAATTAATTATTATCATTCTTTTGATTTGCTTCCTTATTTATAACCATTTTATATTCGCATATCACGTTTCCCGCCATTCTGATTTACAGTTCCTTCTTTATTCACATAATTATCAATTATGCTTAACTTTTGGACACTAGTGTACATTAGTATTCATTTAATTTTGAAATATATCATTTGATTTGTATTTAACAAAGTATCAAATCAAAAAGATTGCATTAATAAAGATGGTATTCTATTTTATGGTTTATTTTACGGTTTATATATAACACAGCTTCAAAAGAACGTTTCGAACACATTGAAGATATTTTGTTGACATATTCCACCTGATCTGGCTGCAGTCTAGACCAGGTTCATGAGCCGAAGAATCCTCAAAAAATCATAAACAAAAAGAGGATTGGAGTAAATGTCCTTGTCAAGATCCGCGAAGTTCAATACATGTTTTGAAGAGGCCTACGATGAGTTACACAATTGGTACGGATCAAATAGACTGTTAGTCCATTAACTAAGGAGAGGCAATTTATATGTTCACTTGGTGGACTGGACGATTCTATCCACCTTGATGGTAAGGGCAAAACCTGGGACCTGCCTATTGCACCAGAGGTGAGTCGGAGGAATTTTCTATAGCCTCAGTTTGAGATTCTTATTTTTTTTCAGATCTCGAGAATTTCAAGTTCTTACTTAACACTGGAACCTTAGTGGCGCCTTCATTGGCCCGAAATTCAGCCATTTCAGAGGCCAACGTGGGACGTGTTCCGTAGGAAATTTCTTTAAAAGTATTGAGAATCGAAACAGCACTTTTACTGTCAACTTTAGTCCAGTTACGTAAGTCTTAGATGGCATAAGGGAGTGAGTGAATATTAACGTTGCAGTGTTTAGCTACACGAGGGCTTTTGGCGACAGTCAGCGTAATTTTGAACCATGGTCAAGTGACGCTGACGACACCTGACCTGGCAACCTCCTCTTTTAACTACCACACCACACCAATGGGAGGACGTTCGAACTCTAGACAGATTTAACGTGCATCGCTCACACGGCGGGTCTTCAGTGGTACTGGGCTAGAACTCATGACACGCTAGCAAAGATCCGATGCCTAGACCACTTGGCTACCGCGGCTAAAGTCCTAAATGGCACTACGATTAGACATAATGCTTACAACAAGAGGAAAAGTGGAACAGCTCCTATAGCTCAGGGACCCAGAGAACCCGAAGGGAGAAGTCTGATTTAGCTCCTTTGCCTACAAACCTTAGCGGAGCAAAATGGAGTAGCCTTCATGACTTGGGTGACCATTCAAAGAGTATACACTACTGACGTACATCTTAGTTCTCCGAGCACCCCCACCTCGCCGGCTACTAGAGCACACTTTGAGTACTAGAGGGGGACATCATTAGGAGACCATTAATTAACAGTAAAACTGCTAACAATTAAGACAATAGAGTAGAAATACCAATTGTAATAATTGCTGTACTAAATATTTTTCGTAATTTTTTTTTATTAAAAAATTTGCTTATCTTAATAGCATTTTATTTCTGAAAATAACTGATAATTTTTCTTTTGTTTACTTAACTTTTAATCTAAGATTTTTCAGCAAATGATGAGAATTTTCTGAAATGATTGTTGATTGGTTGTTTATTTACGTCTCCATTTGAAGCAACATGAGGGTTATTGATGACAGAACTCGTGATTTTAAATCTTATTCAAGTACGAGAAAGACGCCTGAGCTGGTACCTCACTCTCCAAACTTCTACACCACACCAATGCGAAGACTTTGAACTACGGTGGGTCTTCAGACAAATCAGGACTCGAATCCGCGACACGCCATCCGCGAGTTCTGTGACAATGATTTAGGCTACTGCGGCCATTACTAATGTAAAAACCGAAACATTTAAATGCAGATATTCAATGAAGTTTTATAATAAAAAAAGAGCTAAACACCAAAAATATGTGTATAAATATAAAAACGTGGTAGTTCGTGACAGAACCAATGGTATTATATATAAAGATATAGTTGATAAATTAGACAATTTAAAATAAAATTTAAAAAATACTAATACATATTTTTGATATGGGTATTTTTTAAAGATTCCATAACTTCAAATAGTTTTTTGAAATTCATATCGAGTGACACATTTATACACAGCATATTATAAGCTTTCAATATGTCTGTTACCAGAAAATATTCTTTGTAATCATACTTTATAGAGTCCAAATCTTAATAAGAATTAAATATAAAGTTTATTAATGTCATGAATAGTTTGAACACAAGAAATCAAAATTAATATTCTGATGATCAATGTTGAATAATACTATACTATATATATATATATATATATATAGAGAGAGAGAGAGAGAGAGAGATAAATATGTATGTATAGTGAATTGAACAATTAAACAATACAGATAGAAGGATAAAGAAGTTTCTAATGAGTTAATTTTAAGTGAATTGCTAATTAAACAAAAAAAAAGCTTTTTTTCATATCTCAGCTGAACAAAAAAACCACATTTGTTAAAATTTAACAAATGGGGTTTCTTTGTTCTAAAAATTCTTTTTATCAGCTATTTTAGATCTACAGACTTAAATCTAAAATAGATGATAAAAAGGATTTTTGTTTTTATTTATAACGCCTAAAATTCTCTTGGGCGTCAATTTTTGAAAACACCTTCCTTATCTGATCTCTACTGAGCAACAGTCACACAGTTTTACAAATTTTGTGTCACGAACGCTTAAAATCGTGTAAATAATTTATATCTGGGTGTGTAATATGTTAAATTACTTTTTGTTGTATTTACTTTATATTAAAATTGTAATATTCTCACGCAACACCGTTCTTTACATTAGTTTATCTCTGATTTTTATTCTAAATGCTCGTGTATGCTTGTTCATACATCAGTTTTTTTTAAATGCCAAATTTCTTCTAATATTGAACAAACTTTAATGTAAAGTCAAAAAAGAAACTCTCCGAGAAAGTTTCTGGAAGTGCGGTCTAATGATTTTTGTTACAAAACAGTGTAGGTCCACAGTCGGGCTACGAATCCAAACTGGGCACTTGCCAACCCTGCATTGAATATCTGCATCGTAAATTCCCAAGCAGATAACATAAGCGTCTAACATTTATCTGCGGATGCTCAAACAATCGTTGCGTATTATTTTCACTAACAAAATTAATTCTCTAAATGGATATCGAATAAGGGAATAAATTAGTTTAAGAATCCAGTTCTTTAAATTATTATAAATATGAATTACAAAAATTTGAATTAGTAGGTTTGTCTTGAATTTCTGAATTCAGTATTCATTTATTAGATTTTCACTCACCATGATGTTGTATGACTATTTATTGTTTTTGAATTTTTGATATCTAAATCCTAGCATTTTGAGCTTTCGAATGTATTCAAAAGCATTCTTATGGCCATCGTTTCTTGATTTATGGCTGTAGTCTTAAACGTTTTTGACTCACGGAACCCTTAGAGCCAAAAGGTGGTTTAGGGGAACCCCGTATTCCCCTTCACACACACATAGAGAAGAATACACTTTTTCTTAAACTAATATTTAAAGTAGATCAGCATGTTATTGTTACTTTATGTAAAGACAAAAAAATAATGTATTTGTTATATTAAAAAATTATTAAGTAATTTTTTAATATATAATTTATTCATTAACACAGTAATCATTTGTGTTCATTGAGTGTCACCTATTCCATGTATTATAGTTAGTTACTGGAGCATGCGCTTGGATTATGTTACGTAAACCTTTGTCTATTGAAATTACCTTCAGTCCCATTTCCTATATATTCTATATATAATTTGTTTATATATATATATATATATTTTGTAGCCACTCATGCTCTGAAAACTATTTTTAACTTTAAAAAATTGATCGGAACCGCGTTAAAATTTTTATAACTGTATGAGAAATCCTGTGTATCCTGCGTGAATTTACAACCTAAATTTAGGAGAAGCTGTTGCTTAAATTTAGATATAAAAGTTGAATCCGTTGATATGTCGTTAAGATGTTCCAATTTCTTCATTATATGTATTTTTCACAAATAAAAAAAAGTGTGTTTTCTATTAAAAAATTATCTATCTTTTCAAAATATTATGTTTAACGAATGTAAAATTATTTCGTGGAATCTGGGATAGTAAATAATAGGGTAATCACAATCTAATAGATAGGACATATAAGAAGAGAGATAATAAGATTTTAAATATTATTTTTAATTGTAATAAGAGTTAGAAAAGAATTATAGAAAAATTATTATGTATAAAAATTTTTTTAAATATTAATGACTGTGATGAGTTTTAGATACTAGTGGTTTTACAAACTTCATAGAGAACGTGAATATATTTGTCATACGCATTTATAATTCTCTTTTCAATTTTTTTTATAATTTGTGTAACCAAGATATGACTCGTGGAACCACAGGGTTCCGTGGAACACAGTTTGAAGACCACTGATTTGAGATATCCAAAAGTATTAAAATGACCAAATTCAGTCAAAAAACACATACTTTTTGTGGTTTTGTATTTTATTGAATAAAGCTATCTTTTGGCTGCACAAAACATACTTCATTTTGTTTCTACGCTACCTAGAAACCAAGTTACAACCAATTTTATAAAATTAGAATTTAATATAGTCTATAATTTACACTAAGTGGGTATTTAAATTGTTCAAAATCTATCATGGCGAGTCTGATAACTTATAAATGTGTTTCTACAAAACTGTTTGAACCTGATACTTAGATTATTTTGTAAAATATTTCTTATTGTATAAAAATAGTTTTTTGAGTTATGGCTTGTTATTTAAATAAGGGTTTCATGAAGAATGTCACATTTCTAATAATATTTAATCGATCAGTTCTAAAATTTTTAAATCTTAATAGAACGATAAAATTTTAGTATATTCTCTAGATAAATGCATTTAATTTTTTTAGTAATACTTTTACTCTGATATAAGTTTTTTACTTTTTTCTCTAATTACTTTGAAGTTTTTCAAAGTATTGCTAAAATTTCACTTATAACTGTGATTTTTGTAAAATTTAGATATTTTTTTAAATATTGGTAGTTATACAAATATTTTTTAGTATTGAGATTCCTAAAAAAACGTATTTATAATATTTTAGTATGCTATTTCTTTAAGAAAGTACTCCGAACACACACTTTCGGATACCTAGAACAAGACTTAAATTCCTAAAACGAAAGTGTATTTATCTTTTATGCTCCTGTAACCTCCCTCCCTTCGAAGTCGATTCCCATAAAATCCGTTCGTGGCATATTTGTACACAAAAACAACAAAACAAAAACATGCTTACCAAATGTAAAGTCTGTAGGTGTAATAGTTTGGGAGATTTCGTGATGAGTGAGTAAGTCGTTTATCCCCTGTATACGTGTTGATACTGATGGGTAAATTGATAGATAAGATACGAATATATAGATAGGTATATATAGATACAATAAAAATATTAATTAGGTCTCTCTCATATATATATATATATATAATTATATATAGATAAAAAGCCATTTTCTCGCTCATCACAAGATCTCCGGAGCTATTTGACATACAAACGTTCTTTTGTTTGTTTTGCAGGCTTGTTCTTTTGTTGAGTAGATACTCCCTAAAAAAGAACGAGTTTTTGGAAAAATCGACTCGGAAAGAGGGTTGCGGAAGGTTACGAAAATGTTTTAAGTATTAAAAAACCCCACTTTCGAACAATTAGACCCTACAGACTTAAAATTCAGTAAGTATGATTCCTTTGTTAAATAGATGCGCTAAAATGGGTTTTGCGGAATTCGATTCTGAGAGTTGGGGGGTATAAAATACAAATATAAATTCGCTTTTTAAATATTTCTGACTTGTCCATTTTAAATCAAGAGATGATGGTGTACGAATGTTTTTGAATACACAATAGAAAGCTTAATGTTAGGATTTAGATATCTAACACAAAAACAATACTTAATCATACTACAAAATGAAATACCCAGGGAAACATGCATGTTTCTGCTAGTATACAGGCTGTCCCAACAATAGCGGTCAAATTCAGCGCAATCAGATTCCTCGTTGTGAGAACATAAAAAATGCCCAGAATCCATACGATTCCCTGTACGATCCATAGTTTAGGAGAAAAATACGGTAAAAGAGGATGCATGGGATGATGAATGAATGATGATACATGGTGAGGCTTCGGCACATTTTTGTGGTCCAGTACGCGATTGGCTTAATATGGCAAACCCCGGTCGCTGTATCGGACTTGTGGCTCCAATTTTATGGCCACCACAATCACCAGATCTCATACCATTGGATGTTTTCCAATGGAGCATTCTTAAAGAATTGGTGCTTCGAGACGTAGTAACTCCTCAAACGGACTTGATTGTTCGTCTGCATGCTCCTTGTATTTTGATGGACCCCGAACTGCTGCGACATGTGCACTCATCCATTTCAAGCCACATTCAAGCCTGCCTCGATATGCATGGCGGACACTTTGAACATGTGCCTTTTTAAATATTTGCAAATACTGCTGTCATTGGTCTAATATGGCTATGACGTCATACTTTGTTTTTCGTATTTTTCTTGTAAACTATTGATCGTGCGTACAGATATTCTCTTGGCATTTTTAATGTACTCCCAACCAGGAATCTGACACTGCAGATTTTGAGCACTATTTTCGAGAAACCCTATATATATCCCTCAACTTAAAATTGAAATTCATTTAAAATTAAACTCTAGATATATTCAAATGGATTATAAATAAGATTCTTTGAAGATAAAACTAACTGAATAGTCTCATCTATTTGGCTTCTAATTGGTATTTGTGAATGTACGTTGGATCCTGGAATTTATTCTCCATGCGCACTTAGGGATAAAAATTTTGTTTTAATAGTAAATTATAATCAGTTATTTGAAAGAAAACTACAGTAGTCTGTGTAAAGTAAATTAAAATAGCTTATTGTGTGTTCTATTTTTTACAGTTGTATAAGCAAATTAACTGCAAAAAATTATATTTTTTTTCACTTAGCGGCCTCGGAAAGATTAAGCTTATAGTATTGATTTTAAATGAGATATCGTTTATGCTTAAACAATGTAAAAAAAGTACTTAATTGGTCAGAGATAAAAAAAAATGTTTAGAAAGCTCGTTTAAAGGCATTTTTTATCTATAAACCACAAAAGTACGGTTTCTTTTGATGGTTTCGTGACAAGCTGAATATAACAGTCTAAAGGAGGGGATTCTCATAAGGTTTCTCTTTCTATGCATTTAATTAATTCTATTACTTCAATATTTCGAAGACTATTCGCGTTCAGGAAAGAGGCTCTTTTTATTTAATGAAACTGTATTATTTGCTTTAGACTTGAGAGATGCAACAAAAATCAACGCCGACTGGAGGGAAGCAATAACTACTTCAGCACATCTGGGAAATTAATGACAGTTGTAATTAAATACATTTTTGGATTAATTATTGATTTCTAGGCTAAACCTTTTCTGAACTAAATCCGTATTAGTTAAAATTCGAATAAATTCAATCACACGGGCTTCACCTCATTATTTATTCTGTAGATTTGATGTATTAGACTTCAAAACAGGCCTCAACATTAACAGAGTACTACGCTACTACAATACTACGGGGCTGCCGTCGTGGCCGCTAGAACGTAGCCAGTATATCATAAGTTCGAGCCCTGATGCCACTAAAGATCAGCTGTGGAGAGAGGCCGATGCACTGAAAATCTATCGAGGCTCAAAGTCCTCCCATTTGTGTGGTGTGAAAGTTCAAAGAGGGGGGGGGGGATGCCGGATCAGGTGTTGTCCTCATCACTTGATCGTAGTTCAGAATTTCGATGTTTTTCATTATTAATAGTCCTCGTGTACCTTTATAGTGCAACGTTGATAAACATTCACATCACGAGTATTATGACCAGGCTGCAGTAGTCCTAGTGGTCAAGGTAGGACTCGTGGTCGGCGTACTAGGATTTCGAGCCCAGTGCCGCTGAAGACCCGTCACGCAAGGGGGTGATGCACGTTAAATCTGTCGATGCTCAAACATCCTCCCGTTGGTGTGGTGTGGAAGCTAGGAGGGGGAGGTCCAGCTCAGGTGTCGTCCTCTTCACTTGACCATCCTTCAAAATTACGAGGTCGGTCCCTCGCGTAACTGAAGAAAGAGTATGACGTTAACATTCCCTCACTCACTCACATGATTATTATGACAATTACCACTCTTGAACGGGAATTATTGTCACCTCATTAATGCCTTTTAATTCTCCAAATTGACTTTAATTAGAATTTTAAAAAATTCGAATGTTATGAGAACTGTTTTTGTGTGTTCCAATTAAATCTTAGCTGCAATATAAGCTCCGATCGTCTTAAAAACCTATCAAGTAGGCAATTCAAAGTACATAAATTCTGAGGGCGTTCCCGTTGGGGTAGTGTGCAAGTGAAAAGTTAGGGTATTAGTCCAGATTTTGGTTTCCAAATTACGAGGTATATTAGCTTTTTAGGGGATATTTATCTCTTTCAACTAGAAATAAGGGAGATAATGTTTAATAAACTCAAGGTGGTTGAACTGAATACTAATGTCACATTTAGAATATCCGTGCGCTTCTGGAGATGTATTTTGTAATATTGAATCACAATCAAGGGACTAAGATGACTACTAAGCTGGTACTTCCTCTCCAAACTACCAGACCATGCCAACAGGAGGGCTGAGTTTGATGGATTTAACGTGTATCAACGCTTCCTTCAGTGGCATCATGAATCGAACTTGTACTAGCATTGTCTCTGTCAAGTTATAAGTTCATGACCTCTCTCGGCTACCATAACAGCAGCAATCTGTACTTCACAATACTTTTATAAATGGACAAATTCAAATGATATCAAGAACCAAAGTCTGGAAGAGTTAAATGTGAATTACGTAACACAGTATGTTAATTCGGATATAAATGATAAAATCAGAACGAAATCTTTAACGAAGGTTAAAAGAAGTTTCGAATTGACCTAAATACTCATAGTTGAATATTCTACCGCAAATATAACTTCATCAGTTGTTTTTTATATAAATTTTTGTTTGCGATGTTATGACCTTAATTTTCTTTTCTACGAGTTCTTGCATGCATCATTATCTAATTTTTCTTTTATTTACAAAATAATTAGAAACGTTCATTTTCCAAAGTTTATAGGCGAGTCGTTTTTTCCATTTGTTGGTAAAAGTAATCCTAGAGTTGTTTCCCTCCTGATTTAGGAAAGAAATAAAAAATTTAAAAAAAAGATTTTGATAAATCTTACATGAGACTGTTTGGATGAACTTTTAAATTCAGCATTTTAAAATAAACAGTCTTATATTGCGCTCCCTCTTTTTTTTTGTGATAAACTGCAAAATATTTCAAAAATATTTTTAAAAAAACATCAAACAGCAAATCTTTTTCTAAAAATATAGAATTATTATTCACATATTGACAATTTTTCTGATTTTTTCTTCTTTTTGATTATGTGGATTAAACTTTTACCAGTTTCGATATTAAATCGAAGAAAAGTAATTTCGTTTTTTCTCAACAGGTGTCTTAATTGCATTTTTGACTGCCAACTATTTTTAGCCGCATCGTTGTTATATATTTTGACAGCTGATAAAACAAGGCTCGATTGTGAAAAAGTTCAAGAGATTCCACGCGATAGTTTTTGGTTGGTGTCCTATCAAATACGGAAAGTGAAAAGCAGCATTTTTCGGCATATTTTATTTTTTCACTATCGAAAAGGTGAAAAATGCTGTTGAAGCAAGAAAAAAATTTGTTTGTGTATATGGAGAAGATGCATATTGACAAGTTCCAGTATCAAAACTGGTTTACAAAATTTCGATCCCTCAATTTTGATGTTAAAGATGTACCACATTTTGGGAGACCAGTTGAAGCTGATGAAGACACAAAAAAATGCATTAATTGATGCAAACCGGCAAAGAACAACTCGTGGGATAGCTGAGAGATTGATAAAATTTATCGAATTCGTCTGTTCATGAGCATTTGAAACACCTAGGTTTAATCTCAAAGGTCAATAAAAGTTCTCTTGTTCTTATTGAAAGAAATTTGGGCTGTCGCTTTGACTTTGTGGTTTGCTTCTCAAACGTCAAGGAAATTATCCCTTTTTGAAACGCATCATCACTAAGGACGGAAAAAAAGGTTATCTACCAGAATGTTAAACTAAAGATATTATGGAGTAAAAAGGATGAACCGGCTCAAAGCACTTGGAAAGCAGATAATCATGTAAAATATTAATTTGATAAGTATCGGTTTTTTCCTAGTTTCTACTGCAAAGCACAACAATCGATCCCAAAGTCTATTGTCATCAGTTGCCCAAATTGAATGATTCACTTAAACAGAAAAGTTTAGAATTGATGAATAGAAAGGACATGGTGTTTCACCAAGATAATGCGAAACCTTATACAAATTAGGAAACTTGCCAAAAGCTTTTAAAGTTTTGATGGCATATACTGCCACACCCACCATATTCTCCAGGTCTGGCATCTTCTGATTATTATTTGTTCCGATCTCAGCAAAAAAACTTTAGATAGTTAAACCTTTACTTAAATGGGAAGTTAACAATCACCTGGAACAGTTTTTTTGCTAGAAAAGAAGAAAATACGAGTGTATGAAATCGTAGTACTGCCAGAAAGTTAGTAAAAGGTATTGGACTAGAATGGACAATATATAGTTCAATAAAACACTTATGAAAATGGAAGACGATTTTGTGACAGTGAGAGTAAAAAAATGAAATTACTTTTCAAACATCCCGAAAGTTTTATTTGGAAATGAAATTGTTACATGCACGTCATAAGCTATATTTTTTCTGATTAGACTGGTCATAAGAGTTTCGTATTTGGCTACATTATGCATGTCATGTAGAAATGCCATTGGATTATTACAAAGGAAACACAGAGAAAGATGCCCGACAATTGGCTGGATAAGCTCCATTTCGCATTTTCAGAAATTGCAGTTCAGTAAAGGCTACATTGGATACTAATGCAGAATTCATTGCCTGCCCATTTGGAATTATTTTTAGTTCAAAAAACATTCTTCACACTCACATGACAATTCAAAAATCAGATTTAAAATATTTAATTTTCTTATCAAAATGAATAGGATTTTTTTTTTGAATAATCACTCACCACACTCCAAATACCTCTCTGATTTCTTTTTCTCTTTAGATTTCACGAAATCTTGTACAAATTATATTTAACTATATTTATACTACTTATCAATGAATGAAGTATAATATATGTAGTTTCAAGTGAATTATTAATATAGGAAAAAATTTCGACTTCTGTAGTGTATTATTTTTCTGAAAAAAAGAAAAAGAAGAAAAAAAAAACATTCTCTAAATAATTTATATTCTTTAAAATTTCATATAAATATAAGAGTTTAAAGTTTTGTCTTTCAAAGTCACAAAACTGAATTTAAGTGTCACACTAAAAAAAATTCGAGTGCATGAAGGTCGATTTCAAGAAGGTTTCTTGAAAATTCTTCAACTTCAAATGCTTTATTAAGAAAATAATTATGTAAATAAATTTTTAAGCCCTTTTAATTGCATTTTATTACGAATAACTACTATTTTATCTTATTTTATTTGTTTTTTAACCGTGGCGGTGCGTTTTGTTTGTGTTCATAAATTTAAACCGAAGAAAAATGCTTGTTTTTTTTTTTTTTTTTACTTTTTTGGTCATTATAATTAAGAATGTCACAGAAGTTTAATTGGATCTCTTGTATCTTGAGGTAAAAATAAATGAAAAAAACCTTCCTTCTATAATTCTATAAAACGTTTGTTCTAAATGAATAAAAAAAAACTTACTACACATTTATTTAAGTAAAAGAGACAGTATGACAAAAAAAAAGTGGAATTTTCTTTTCTGCTGTGTCGCTTATTAGTATAAACAATAAAGTAAGTAGTGTATTGGAAGACGTTCTCCTCATTAGCTTTTGCATACAATATTAATTTTTTTTTTCGAATTATAAAGCTTAAAATCGCTTCTGAAACATTTTCCGATTTTAGTTCTCTCCCCCCCCCCCCTTTCCTATACTCACTCAACACAGAATTGTTGAACTGTTTACAAGAAAGCATCAACTTCTAAGACCATCAAAAGCGATAGTTTTTGTATCTTTTAGTTTTGTTTTACTTTTCAAAGATACGGTTGAAGTCATTACTACACTGGTTTGATTTTGGTAAAGATGTTCTCTTAACATTTTTACGCCTATGTAACTGCAGGCTACGAAACCAGTTTTTCCACGTTAAAAAACATGCAAATGAAAAATACGAAAAATTTTAATGATACAAAAAATTCTCAATGAAAATATTAAACACACTGGCAAGAATCTCAGAAGAGAAACATTTGGATTCATGAAGTAAGGACTTAAAACTTTTATTATTCTGTTTGATTTGAGATCTAATTGTGTGTCAGATAAAAACGAAATTTCAGGATAATTATTATTTTAAGGTATTAATTAAATTGTTTCGAACGAACATCGCACAAAAGGAAAAATGTAGGAAGCGACAGTACAGAGCCCGGTTTATAGAATAATGGTATAAAGCTGCAATACTCAACCTGTGGCCCGATCATGGTCCGTTACACTAACAAATTCAATTATTTAAGAACAATGCATTAAAAAATTAGCGAGAAATTTTGCCAATCAAGCAATCAAATCTATTAATTTTGCTTTAATTGTCGTGTTGGTACGAATTGCAAGATTTTTTTTTCTTTTTGTAATTGTAACAGTTAGTGATAACAAGTTACAGTGAAATAGCATCATTTTATGGATGAATTTATTAATTAATTTTTAATTAACGCTCATGCCTTCCAAGCGAAAATATCCAAAGAATATAAGTTGTTTCAAGAGGATTGGAATCTTGACTATTTCGTAGAGAGAAATAAACATAGACCAACAACTTGTTTGATTTGTCACGAAAATGTTTCTTTTTTTTTAAATATAATTTTGCTTGTCACTATACCACTAAGTACAAATCTTTCAAAGGTTCTTTTTCCTGAGAATCTCTTGCAAGACTAGATAAATTGGATTCTTAAAAAAAAAAATCTTTGCAACTGCAAAAAAATATTTTGTCGATGGTAAAGTTACAAAATGCAGAGGTAATAAAAGCATCCTATAAAATTTGTTACATTATATATATTGATAAAAATATGAAATTGTTAAGAATAAACATATGAATTGATACATAAATTGTTAGTGTTTCTTAAATACTTCCGATGTACTCTTTGATAAATTCAGTTATTTGTTAATTTTTTTTGTAAAATGTAAAAAAAACAAAAATGCACAAGCAAGTTTCAACAAATTTTAAACAAAGATTCGATATCAATCTAAAAATTCATTAAAAATTCTTTGCTACCATCCTGCCTTGATAAACTAATATCAGAAATAAAAATAAAAGTGAGGATTTGTCAAAAAAAAAAAAAATTCGAATCAAGTTATCAAAGTACATAGCAGCTTTTTTTTATGACGGTAAATTCAACAAGGGACTTTGTGGATCACTGATGAAAGGAAATCAAAATTACCCCATAACTGGGTAAAAAATGCATAAAACCTATTTTTGTAAGTTGAGTTTGATACTGATTAATATAGCTTTAAAATAAAATCCGAAATTATGGGTTTTAACATTTTGATCAATTTTCCAAATTTTAAATGCCCTTGATCTTAAAGCGGCCTCCCCACACCTTTATTACTATTGTACATTGGTCCGACAGAAAAAAAAGTACCTCTGTTATAGAGTAATTAATGGGTCGCAAGCTTGGGTCTCGTATTTTCAAAGATAGATAGCGAAGCTATATATATAAACACGTGATATCTGTCGGAACTTTAAGTCATCACGTTAGTATGAATGAGATTTGGACAGTGGGAATACAGCTTGTGTATCGACCTCGTCAAAATTCAAGGTCGATAGACCGTGCAATATATCCCCTTTTTAATCATGTTTGTTCTTTAAGTGTGAGACATATTTTGATTAAATGTTCCGTTTCTAGTTCTGTTCGTTACAAACATTTAAAATCTTAATATTTATCAAAGATCAACTAGATTACAGAACATTTTTGAATATAAATTTTTCATTTTTTTATATGACTTTGATTTTTTCCTTAACATTTAATTCTAATAGTTTTCCACATAATAAAAAAATTACGTTTCGTTGATTTTGAACATGTTGTAGAGTCAAATAAACTGGTTGGTCCCTGAGATTAAGTAGAGTTCATTGGTTGTTTTTTATCTGCCTGAACTGCAGCGTTTTAATTTGTGTGCTGTGTGATTGGTAGCTGCTCTCTCTTTAAAAGAAAGTGGTCACGGTAGCCGAATGGTCATGTTCACGAACTCATGACTGTCATTACCGTGTCGCAGATTCTAAAATTAGTATTAGAGTATAATACACATTAAATCTGTCGAAGCTGATTTTGGTAAATCTAGATTTTCTCACTATACGAACTAGAAAAAGTAAGAGACAGTCGATTGTAACAAAATATTTCATTAAAATGCAACACAAAATTTAATTACATTATTTTAATAATATATAAATAAATATATCACATTAATTTTCATTACAAATCAAATAATTTTACTTTTACAAATCAAGGAAAGCCATTCTTCCTTTGGCAATTCAACTCAAATCTTATTTCTGAGCACGTAGTTATTGTAACTCCAAAAGTTAAGGTTTTTGCTAAGTCGATATTCGGATTGTTAAACTTCGTTCGTTTCGAACTGTAAGAAAAAGATGAGGTTTATTTGATATTAAAAAAATTGTTAATTATTTTATTAGGCCTGAATCCTCCTTCTATCGTTACAACAATATTTTTCATTCGACAAGAAAAATGTTTACATTTGGATCTCGAAAGCTCAGAAAATCAATAAGGTTGTCCTCAAAATTTAAATAAAGATCTCAAAATTAAATGATAGTAAATGTCATGAAAATGCTATTGGGATAATAGTCTGTATTTATATGTAAATTAACAATGTTACATCAATCAAAAGAACAAGGATTCACTGATAGCGGATACTACTCATAATACCTGTATGATAAGGATTATTAATAACGAAATAAAAATAGTATTAATAAAATAATAAAAAATAACTGGTTTCCTTTAAGTTAAAAAAAAAGATTTAAGTTACTTTTTTTTTATCTCACCGGTTAGTTAATAGTATTTACTTTAAAATATTTTTTTAGTTTCATCTTCATTTATTATCTTGTAAAACTCAATTATATTGTTTCTTAATATTTTCTTTTGGATTTTCTTTTAAGAAATCTCTAAAAGTTTTTAAAAATCTTATTAGTGTAAGTTTTTTTAATCATATCTAAGGTTTAGATCAGTGTTTCTCAAACAGTGGGGCGCATCCCTCAGAGGGACGTGTTAACCCTACAAGGGGGGCTCGAGTATATCAAAAAGTTGAAAACAAAATGTTTTTAAAAAATTATTAATTTACTGAAATGAACCAAAACGACATTCTGGCATAATAAAAAATAAAACACACGTTTACACTTATATAATCACTTATAAATATATCAGTACCGCACACAATGTGTTTCATAATTAATTTAACAACACTAATTTAGGAACAAGTTTAATAATTACCAGTGACGCTGTGGGCATGTCGTAAAATTATATACAAAATTCAATACTTATCTTGATAATTTGTACGGTTTATAAATAAGGTCTTATTGTGGCTTTACGTCAAAGTATATTATTATTGAATTCAATACATTGTTCTTGTATGGAAAGGGGAGGAAGGCGATGGACATTTTGATTGAAAACTGTGTCTCAAGTATAGAAAGTTTGAGAAGCACTGGTTTAAATTCTCTTTAGCCAGTAACAAGATTAGGGTTAATAATTTATTAAGTATATTTTATACTAGGATTTTTAGTTATTTTATGAAAATATTTCTTAAAAATGTATTTCTTATTTTTCCTTATAAAACTGATCTATCAACCTTTTGATTAGCTAAAAAAATACTTAAATGTGGAAAGTATGCAAAAATTAAAATATTATTTTTTTTTTTTTTGACATTTGTAAAATTTAACTCTGCATTTAAACTAAAATAAATGAATTTGTTAAAACTAAAACATATGGCCTTTTAAAATTACGATAGTTTAAATGAGAATATGAAATAGTATCCTTAACAATTATCTATCTTCAATTAATTGATTTGAATATCTTGCTCAGACGTTGACAACCTGTGAAATTTTGAACAGTTGTCCCTGGCACTCTGATCCCTTTTACAAATTTATCAATTTTTCAGTGTATGGATATGAATAAGTTATTAAAATAACATCTTATAAATTAGGGAAAACATAATTTACAGAATTACGGAAAAATCTTGAAGATAACTCTAACGATAAATTGACAGCTATTTTTAATCGTTGGATGCCATTGCTCGAGAGATTTAAGTGTTTGAAGTGAAAATAGCATTTGCTCTACTTTCCGCTTTTGGTTTCACATGTCTATCAGAACAAATATTTTCTCGAATAAAAGAGATTTTGAGTCTGTTAAGAATTTGCTCAATAGTTGAATACTCAGAATCAAGTCAAATTGAAAGTCACAATTTATACCCCTGATATTGTGATATAAAATTGAGCCATGCGTGTTTCACCTTAAATTCTTTTTTTATTTATGCATATAAAAAATGCTTAGATATTTTATGTTTATTTCTTATTTTATAATAAATATGTTTAAAAGATACATAATACGTTACATATGTACAATTTTAATTTTTTATTTATGTTGAAAGAGTTGTTAGATTTTATGTTTTTATTTTTATTTTTATGTTAATAAATATCTTTAAATGATGTATAGTTAATATATAATAAACTGTAAAATCTGTATTGTTGACTTATATTACCTAACTTTGCATGCATTGCCGCGGAAATCGAATTGTCTCAAGAATTTCTTATTGTGTGGCACCCAGAATTATATTGGTAAATTGGTTTGTCATGACACAGCTACAAGGTTGACTAGCCGATACTCGTACTTCGAAGACGGTAAAAGTTTCAGCCATCTATGTGAATATTGTGATTTCTTTGAGCGGCGACTTTAGATTCTCCGCAGTGGAAATACATATCGTGTATCTATCGTGTGCGTAACCGGCGGAAGGGACATTGATGATGGTCTGAAAATTTATATGCAGCCAACTGTGGAAAACCATTCCCTCGCATGTTCGAACCAGTAGTCTTGATCGAGTATGCTCGTAAATAATAAAATTGTTTTTAGTTTGTTTATTTGGGATGACTAACTTGATTCACGTCATCATAGAGGAAGATATACATTCCAAAAGCAACTGATTGCAATGGTGTTTAAAATTCGTATGACACTCCATCAAATAACAGTAATACACGCACTTATCCAAAACAACAGCGAAATGTATAAGATTAGTACTCTCAATCCAAACTGCTACTAGAAGACTTATGTTTTTGCGCGATTATAAAAAGGTTTTAGTATTAATCAATCTTATATATATATATATTTTGTTTTTTCAGTTATATTTGCATTGTTTATCCGGGAGGTAGGTAAAATATTTTCAGTCCTATTTTGCATGGGGAAGTTTGGGCAGCAGTATGTTTTGATTCGTATGTTAAGGTTTATTTTTTACCTACATTATGGGGGAGGGGATTTTTTTCGTTTGAATTTCATTTTCTACATAATGTGAGGATATTACAAGTGGAATCATATTTGGAACTCGCCGACCCCCTAAATGATATGGTTACTAAAATAGGCACTAGACCAGAGATTACACTCATTCTGCTATGGAGAGTCCGGGAACTATCTGTTTTGATGTCGCTTTTTCTTTATTTATCTTTAGTTTCCTTTTAATATGATTTTGTATTTTGCTAGATTTTTTTCAGCTTTAACTCTTTCACTTAGTTTTTCATATCCAAGACACCTCGAACAATGCTGATCAGTGTATGGAATTCGTAACTTATTATTTTAGAATTTTACCCTTAGAGAAGTTTGAAAATTCTTCGTCCACCGGGAGCCCTGAAATTTCTCCTTATTCATTTTGGAGACAATGTTGAACCTGTATCACGTGACCTCATTGACGCATTAATAGAGGAAGCCCATGCAACGCCGGGCTACCCAGCTAGTTATACATGATTATTAATAACTACTTATTACACATTTGCCCATTAACTACAACTAGTTGCGCTAAATCGACGCCACAATCCCAATGACCCGACTAACAAAATAAACCTTTTAACAGCTAATAATTAAATAATACTTACTTTTTGTCACTAGTCTTCTAATGCCTGCTTGGTTTTTCTAATATCATATAATCCGATTTTACAGAACAAGATAAATAAGGTTATATGCGTCACATGTGTTCTTTTTCATTTATTCGGTTCTTCTGTATGCGATAAGTTACCCTTCGTGGAGAAAAAAATTTGTTGTTATTTTTTTGTGTTAAAGATTACCTATTTCACACCGAAACCAGTTGATTGTAAAACTATATGAAAAATATATATAGTTTCCGAATATCGGTACTTTCAAGAAAGAGCAGGAATTTGAGCTTTTGTGCTGTGAAAAATCTGCCTGATGTGCAAACAATGATAATAGTGTACCAAAGTAACATGAATCATGATTATGATATAAATAAAAGTACAATGACATAAAGTTCTCTTACTACAAAAATAATTGGGAAAAAAAGAGACCACCTTAATCCTCGGGCCACTTGATTTTTATCTAAAATGCTACCACTAAACCTTACATATAAATTTGAATGTTTGTATATTTGTTTGGGACGTATGGAAATCCACACCCTTGATCAAATCGTTCCAAAATTTTGCAGGGAGCATTTCAGATGTTTCAAAAGAGACGTAAGTATATTTTCAGCACAAAAAAAAAATCTTCATATTTATTTTTAGCGATTTTTTTTTTAAAATCTCCCTTGCTTGAGGAAGAGTTTATGAGTAGGTACGAAGTCAAAAAAATACCGTAATATGCAGCCAATAGTAACTCTATCTTGAGGAAATCGACTCCTAAGGGAGAGGAATGTGCTGGGATGTTAGAGATAAAAATTCCCATTTTTGAACTACTACACCAGCAGACTTGAAATTTCGCAAGCATGTTTTTTTTTTTTTTTTTTTTTTTTGAGTAGATATCCGCTAAGAACGGGTTTTACGGAAATCGACTCCCGAGAAAGGTTGAGCAGGTGTTATAAATAAATTTATTCCGTTTTAGGAGTTCAAGTCCCATTTCTCTTTAAGTCGAGAGGTGAGGGCTATAAATATGTTTTTGAATACAATTGAAATCCTAATGTTAAGACTTGGATATCAATAATTTTAAAATGTATATTCATACTAGACGTTACCCACCCGCTTCACTGGATATTTCATGAAGTTATACGAATATTTTTATGAATACTGTTTAAAGTTAAACGAATACTACCAAATATTTTTTTTATAAAACTATACGCTTGGAAGGGGTGATACGAATTAACATTATAGCAATGCGTTTAAAAGGTGATAATAGGATTGACACTTAATATTGCTTCTTAACACACTTTTATTAGTTTGACCGTATCTATAGAAAAGGAATCTTTGAAATAAACGATAAGTGACTCATCATCTCCCCTTAAACGGAGAGAATAAATACCCTTCAGACCCGTTAATTAATATCCATTGAAAAGCAAGACTAATTCCAGCAGCTTGGTAAAAAAATTCCGACTCCAAATATCAAACTGAAGGATAAATTCAACAATGAATAAATTATAGTTTAAAAAACTAAAAAACACGCGTTTATTGTAGATCGAACTAAAAAATGAAAAATAAATTATAGTTTTAAAAAAACTGATGAACACGCTTCTATAGTGAATCGATCTAAAAAGTAAAAAAATATTCTTATTTTAAGAATAAAATGATTAACGAGAAAATTAATGTGACTGTGGTAAAAGCGTGGGGTGCTTTGTATTACATTTTTACACTAACTAAGCATTTCGGAATAGAACTGGTAAGAAATTATAACAATTAATATAGAGCAAACACGCTTTTAACCCGATGACATTACTTTTCTCGTTAATCATTTTATTCTTATATTAAGAACTATATTTTTACTTTTTAGCTTGATTCACTATAAAAGCATGTTTTTTAGTTTTTTTTTTTAACTATAATTTATTAATTTAAGCAAGTTGATTTTACTAGTTACAAATTGAAATAAGTTTGATATGATTGTCGTAAAACAAAATGCTTTATTCGTAATAATATCTTTTAGAACTAGGTGTTAATATATTAAAAGGAATGTTTTTCATTATTTTAATTGATCTATTTATGCTTATTATTTATCTTATTATTAAGTTTAATGTTAATAATTCATATTTATGTATATTACTAGCCGTTACCCACCCGCTACGCTGGGTATTTCAAGATGTTTTATAAATGTATACTGTTTATATATATATATAAAGTTATTGATATCTAAGTCCTAGCATTAAGAATTCGATTGTGCTAATAAATTTACTTATACCTGTAACTGTCGCCTCTTGATAAAAAAAAAGGCCGAACTTATCTAATTTGTATTTTCTAAAAATCTCTGAAATTGAAGTATTGAATGATGTTTGCACTTTCGTAACCCTTTAACGAAGTGGATTTTAGCAAAACCAATTTTTGGTGGACCTCTACTCCGTAAAATAAACACGCAAGCCAAATTTCAAATCTAAATATAACAGGGAAAAAAATAAATTTTTTAATTTTACCCCTATAACCCCGTTGAGAGTGGTTTTCCGAAATAACCGTTCTTAGCGGATTTCAATTCAACAAAAGCAAAATGAAAACCAAATTTCATTATTATAGTCCTTGTAGTTCGAAAAAAGGAATTTTTTTTGTCAGTATGCCCCAGTATTCTTCTGCTCCCCCAGGAGTTGATTTCCGTAAAATACATTCTTATTGGATCCCTATTCAACAAAAGAAACATGCTTAACAAATTTCAAGTACGCAGGTCTAACAATTCTGAAACAGGATTTTTTTTTCTTTAACTCAACTTGACCCCTCCTTGGGGGTCGATTTTTGTTTTACTCTTTGTTAGAGGAACTCTATTCCATGAAAGAAACATGCCAACCAATTTTCAAGCAGGTAGATCTAATAGTTTAAAAACGGAAATATTTATCTATTAGACTCCTTAATCACGCGAAAGGAAACTTGGGGGTTAACTTTCGCGAAACACATTTTGTAGCGGTTCTGTAATCAATGAAAGAAATCTGCTTACCAAATTTGAAGACTGTACTTCCAGTAGTTTAAAAAAGGAAGTAATTATCTATAACGCCCCTTAAGCCCCTCAACGCCACTTGGGGGCCAATTTTCACGAAACCTATTTTGTAGCGTATCTCTACCCTATTGAGAGGAATCTGCTAACCAAATTTCAAGACTGTACGTCTAATAGTTTAAAAATTGGAATTTACTTCTCCCCTTAACCCTTCCCCCGCTACACCCCTTGCGTGTCAATTTTCCCCAAACCCATTTTGTTGCGGATATTTACTCCACGAAAGAAATATGTCTACCAATTTTCAAGCAGGTAGATCTAATGGTTTAAAAACTAAAATATTTATCTATAACGCCCCTTGAGCCCCCCCCTCCCCCCAACGCAACTTGGGGTTTGTTTTCACAAAACTTATTTTATAGGGGAACTGTACTCTATGAAAGGAATCTTCTTACCAAATATGAAGACTGTACGTCTAATAAATTAAAAATGGAAAAATGTTAACTAATGTCCTTGAGTCCCCGCAACGCCACCTAGGGGTCAATTTTCAGAAAACACATTACATAGGGAATCTTTAATCCATTAAAGGATTCTGATTATCATATTTCTAGACTGTACGTCCAGTAGTTTAAAAATAGAAATAATTATCTATAACGCCCCTTAAGCCCCGCAACGCCACTTGGGGGTCGATTTTCACGAAACGCATTTTGTAACGTATCTCTATCCTATGAGATGAATCTGCTTACCAAATTTCAAGACTGTGCGTCTAATAGTTTAAAAATTGGAATATTTATTTATATCTTGCCTTAACCCCCCCCCCCGCGCAACACCCCTTGGGGTCAATTTTCCCCATTTTGTGGGGAATATTTACTCCATGAAAGAAACCTGCCTACCAATTTTCAAGCAGGTAGGTCAAGTACTATGAAAACGAAAATATTTAACAATTACGCCCCTTAATCCCCCGCAACGCCACTTGGGGGGCTATTTTCTCAAAATCCATCTTGTAGCTGATCTCTACTCTATGAAAGGAATCTATTTATCAAATATAAAGACTGTGCGTCTAATAGTTTAAAAATGGAAATAACTATCTATAATGCCCCCTAAGCCACCGCAATGCCCCTTAGGGATCGATTTTCACCAAACTCATATTGTAGCGGATCTCTACTCTATGAAAGGAATCTGCTTACCCAATTTCAAGATTGTACGTCAAGTAGTTTAAAAATGGAAACAATTATTTATAACGCCCCTTGCGGTTCGAATTTCGAAAAAAATCCGTTCTTAGTGGATCTCTACTCTATGAAAAGAACATGTCTACCATTTTTCAAGTCTGTAAGTTGAATAGTTTCGGAGATATCATGATTAGTCAGTCAGTGAGTGAGTCGCTTTTCTCCTTTATATATATAGATAAATTCAACAATGAATAAATGATATTTTTAAAAAAACACGCGTTTATTGTAGATCGAACTAAAAAATGAAAAATAAATTATAGTTTAAAAAAAAACTAAAGAACACGCTTCTATAGTGAATCGATCTAAAAAGTAAAAAAATATTCTTAATATAAGAATAAAGCCGCCCATCCGGTATAGTGGTTAGCGACGCTGACTGCGGTGCCGTAGGGACTGGGTTCGAATCCCGGAGAAGGCATGGATGTTTGTGTTGTAATCTTTCCCCTTTGTGTTGTATGCCCCCGTGTTATACATTGTGTGGTGCACGGGGTTTCTAAATGTTCTCAATAAAAAAAAAATAAGAATAAAATGATTAACGAGAGAAAAGTAATGTGACTGTGGTAAAAGCGTGGGGTGCTTTGTATTACATTTTTACACTAACTAAGCATTTCGGAATAGAACTGGTAAGAAATTATAACAATTAATATAGAGCAAACACGCTTTTAACCCGATGACATTACTTTTCTCGTTAATCATTTTATTCTTATATTAAGAACTATATTTTTACTTTTTAGCTTGATTCACTATAAAAGCATGTTTTTTAGTTGTTTTTTTTTTAACTATAATTTATTAATTTAAGCAAGTTGATTTTACTAGTTACAAATTGAAATAAGTTTGATATGATTGTCGTAAAACAAAATGCTTTATTCGTAATAATATCTTTTAGAACTAGGTGTTAATATATTAAAAGGAATGTTTTTCATTATTTTAATTGATCTATTTATGCACGATTAAGTTTAATGTTAATAATTCATATTCATATATATTATAAATGATAAAAATTGGAAAAAAAATCCTAATTATTTTTTTTTTCGTTTTATGTTTTTGATGCCTAGGATTATAGTTTTCGAAGCCAATTTACTTCAATATTTTTGCTAGTTTATGTTGTTAAAGTGGTTTTTGATCTTTTTGTTTCTCTATATATTACTACAATAACCCTACTACTCAAAGAAATATATAGAGTATTTATTAGTGCTCTTTTTTCTTTTTTACTTAAAAAATTAATATTATTTTTATGAGCTTATGACTTTATATGCATATAGAACTATTTTTGGCAGTAAATGGAAAGAATTAAAAATCACAAGGAGGATTCAGCTAGAATTTTCCAGTTTTTTTCTGTGGCATAATTTAAAGCATTGACAATATTTTTCTTCAGGAAAATTGTTTGTGATTTCAATAATTATATCTTTTCCTTGCATCTGTTTTTTTTTTTTTTGGAAAATCGGTGTATGATATACTGTCACATCATTTATTCTAATTAAGTTATTTTTAGTTTCCAGCTAAGATAGTTTTAGAGGTCTATAAAATAGATTGTAATTTCTACTTTTAAAATACTTTGAGGAGAAATAAAAACATCACCATTCAGAATTTCATAAGTTGAAATAAAATCGGAAAGTACCCTGTACATGGTGAAAGTTAGCTGAATTAAGAGAGCACACTCCATAGATTCAAATCATAGCCTTAGGCGTTTTTGTTTTGTGTGTTTGAAAATAATGGTATATACTATATATATATATAACTGCAGCATTATAAATTCAATTAAACCTATAATGATGTGGAAATTCTGACTGGGTGGCGTAGCTGGTTAGGAGTTGGCTTTGTACTCCCAAATTAGCGGGTTCAAGTCGGTGGATTTTCATGATGCAAAAAATCGGCTGCGTCCATGTCGTATGATAAAAATGCATGTAAAAGTTCTCTAGAGTGCCTCTTTAGCTTAGTTGCTCTCGGCAAAATTAAATTCCAAGAACAATTTCGCATCGTCAGAATTCAGGTGCCTCACTCTGGGATGGAAACTGGGTGCCAAAATTATATTGTAGTAATTAGCGTGCACCTATATGGTGCCGTACTAAAAAGTGATACCAGCACCCGGGGTCTGCAATGGTAATTATCAATCCTCAGCTCCAGTTAAGAAAATGATGAGGAAGTTAGGTCCGCCATATTGCAAAAAGACTCGGCCGGAATGTGTCCACTGTGCATGATTGTCGGGAGCAGTGGTCAAGGGATGGTAATCAGGGACGTAATGTACACCCTGCGTAACACCTGCATCGTGGTGGGGGCAGGTTTCTAGGGGGCCCAAAGCCTGATTGACGCCAAATACGTATCCTTTGTAAGATCCGGTTTGGGGCCCAAAAGTTAACTTTGCGGGGGGGGGCTTATATACTTTGTTCCGCTACTGATGGTATTGCCTCAAAAAGACCGGGTTCCGGGGATCACGTGGCACGACTAAGAGGAATGACCACCGTATTGGGCATACGACTGTGGCGAATCGTACTGCGTCTGTGGTAGAAATTTGAGCTGCATTTGTTATCACAGTGGCACAGTTAGAAATCGGTTACTTCAAGGACAACTACGAGTCAGGCGCCCTGTAGTGTGTATTCCACCGACTCCAAGCCATTGCCGTTTGCGACACAAATGCTGTCTAGCCAGAGCTCATTGAAAGACGGAGTGGAGATCTGTTGTGTTTTCTGATGAAAGCAGGTTCTGCCTTGGTGCTAACAATGACCGTGTGTAGGTCAGCGGGAGGTCAGGGGAACACCTGCAACCAAACTGTTTGTAGCCTAGAAACACTGGACCTACACCTGGAGTCATGGTTTCGGGAGCAATTTACTATGGTAGAAGAAGCACTCTCGTGGTCATCCCAAATACACTGACTGCAAATTTGCACGTTAGTCTGGTTATTCAATCTGTAGTACTGCCATTCATGAACAACATTCAAGGAGAAGGTTTCCAACAGGATAACATTCATCCTCACACAGTTTTTGCAATTCAACATGCTCTACAGAGATTTGATATGTTACCTTGACCTACGAGATCACCATATCTATCTCCAGTTGAGCACTTATGGGATATCATTGGACGACAACTCCACTATCATCTACAGCCCGCGTTGATAATCCCAGTATTTATGCAAGTACAACAAGCATGGAACTCCGTACCGAAAAGTGATATTCGGCACCTGTATGACACAATGACTGCACGGTTGTAGGCTTGCATTCAAAATTCTGGAGGTTAAAACCGGCTATTAATGCAACAGCATTTCACATTTGAAATTTATTTTCTTGGGCTTAAATTAACATGTGATCTTCAAAACTAAATCAATTAAACATGTTAATCGAACAATTGCATTATTCAAATTTCTTAACTCTACAATATTTTTTTTTAGTGATGGGATTTTTTTTCCGTCAGTGTATATGTGAAGGAGAAAAGCGACTCCTTCACTTTTTCATTCATCACCATATCTTCGGAACTATTAGACCAACAGACTAGAAATTCGGTAGGCATGTTCATTTCATGAAGTAGAAATCTGCTAAGGACGATTATTGCGAAAATAGACCTCAAGAGAGATTGCAAGGGTTAAAGGTGTGTTACAGAAAACAAATTTTGTTTTTGCTTTGTTAGTACTGGAAATTTGGTTAGCATGTTTCTTTAGAGATTCGATAGGAATGGATTTTCTGGGAATCGACACCTATGGAGGAGGAGCTAATGGGCGTGTTGATAAAAGCAATTCCCATTTTCGAACTGCTAGACCTACAGTAATGTAATTTGGTATGCATGTTTCTTTTATCAAATTGAAATCCGTTAAGTACGAGTCTTACGGAAACCGACTCTCAGGGAGGATCGGGAGACTTATTGATAAAAAGTTTTCCGTTTTTCAACTATCAAATTTAAATTTTAAATTTGACAAGCATGCTTATTTTATTGAGTTGAGATGCACTGAAAATGCGTTTTGTGGAAATCCCCTTTAGTGAAGGGAATTTCGAGAGCGTAAAAGATAATTCTAACTCAATTTTAGAAGTTATTAGAAATTATTATTTAGAAAGCTTGTCCTTTTTAAATGACGAGTTCTAAGTTATAAGAATGTTTTTCAGTACAATCGAATGCTCAATGCTAGGACTTAGATATCAATAATTTATATATATATATATAAATAAATATAAACAGTATATATTTATACAACATGTGAGATACCCAGTGAAGTGGGCGAGTAACGGCTTGAATATATATATATATATATATATATATATATATATATATTACCGCATTAAAATGCTTTTTTTTCTATTCTTGATTTCGATAGCAATTATATTCACACATTACAACTACAATCTGATTTTGACGTTTAAATTTTGTTTAGGGATTGAATTTTTTTCTTTTTTAGTTAAGCAGAACAAACGATGCAAATTGGCCCATTTCAAACGTTCTTTCGCAGAACGCAGTATTTTGGCAACAAATCCTTTTTTCGGAATAAAGCCAAAAAGAAAGTATTCGATAGGAAAACCGACATTTCCCTTCTCCCTCACGTACTCCCCCGCTTGAAGGAAGCCCCCTTTTCTGTTTTTCTTTTTTAAGGCTTCTTCTGGTGTTAAGAAATAAGGTTTGAAATTCTTAGTACTTTATTTTAAATTCTGATGTATAGTATTTATGTAATTTTACCCGGAGTATTTTAAAAATTTAGAAATAAATCTTTCTTTTTCAATTGTGCTATTTAGAGTACTGTATTTTGCATTAAAAATAAAAGGAGAAGTTTGGAATGTATTTTGTGTGGTGTGTGGAAACTTCCATTTTGTATAAGTTGTTTTTCTTTATATGATTTTTACATGTTAGAATATGTTACCTATTTTTAAAATTTTTAAATGAGAAATTGAAAACAAAATCTAAAATTTGGTTTTATTTCTTTCGTATTAGGAGAAGATAGCTCAATTCCTATCGGGAACACACACACACACACTTATATACGCGCACTTATACACATACATATACAAACATATATACCACTGGCGTAGCAACTGCCGTATCAGACGTATCAATGATATGGGGCCCCAACATGTGTAACTACAATCCCACTAACAGGGTTCTCATTTCTGAAAAAAGGGTCCCAAAAGAATTTTGATACAGGGCCGACACAGAACTAGCTACGCCAGTGACATATACACACACATACACACACACACATATAGACATACATATTCACATAAACACATACCCACTCCATACATTGAAAAAATGTATTTGTATATAAAAAAAATTATGACCTTCTGTTTCTTTTATTCTTACGGCATCTCCTTTACTTATGGACTTTTTAACTTTGGTAGGGGAGTTTTGACCAAAATTGTCAGAAATTGTCATTTATTTACGAAAAGATGTCCAGCTGTGATCTAAACCAGGAGCGGGCAATTGTTTTAACTCGAGGGTGACGTTGTGGAAGTGAAGAATACCGGAGGGCCATATCTTTTTAAAATGATTGCATTCATTAGTCGTACCACAGAAAAGTTATAAATTGTACCGTATAAAAATCAATAATTATAAGTTATATAAAATAGTGGCAGTTTCATCCAATTTATTTCTTGTGCTAATTTCATATCATCTATAGTTGCAAGCACGTTTGATTTTAAAATCAGTTTAATGAAACAAATGTACCCTATCACCTATTCCAGTGACGTAAGGTACAACTCCGCAAACCCAACACCTAGGGGAAATAGGATTCTAAGGGGCTCAAAGCCTGAATGGTGCTAATTACCTACCCTTTATAAGATCGGGCTTGGGGTCCAAAACCTGACTTTGCAGGAGGGACCTATTGTTTTTCGTTATGCCACTGTCCTATTCCCTACAGTAATTTTGAGATCAGGAGTGAGATTGCTTGTTGTGTGAAATTCTCATCACAGCCTGCAAGTTAAGGCCAACCAACTTGCATTTACAAGGGTTGGAACTTTAATAGTAGCAACAGTTTATTTACATGACATACAAAAGTGATTCGTACCACCATGTTTTCCAGAGCTTCGCCAGCATTGTTTATAACCCGTTTCCAACGACGAGGAAGTCGCAGAGCACCTGTAGCAGCGCCTGTTTTGTTAATAATTAGAATGGATCGGTCTACTGCCGCAAGAATCTCTGGAACCGTTTAAAGCGAATGCCATGAAGTTGTCCCTTCATCTTAGGAATTAAGTCACAAGGTCTTAAATCTGGGGGGGGGGCGATCACTGTCCATTAGTGCGGCAACAGCATGCACTTATGCTTTGCTGACACGAGGACGACCTGGCCGATGAATGTCTTCCACATTTTGGCGTCCTTCATTGAAGGCTTTTACCCATCTTGCTACAGTTCTGTAAGGCAATACAGATTCCCCGAAAGCCTCTTGAAGCCTTAGATGGTATTGACGTGCTGTATGACCTCTGGAACATTCAATTTTTATCCAACTTCGTTGTTCTTATTTTGAAAACAACATGACAACACTTACCTTAGATCTCAAGCTAATACAAAGATCAGTTCTTTGAGTCACTCCGTATGCGCGTGATGTACGAACGACGAGTCTTTTTGCTGAGAGGTAAGGTAGGTATGTAGCTCCCATGTGGTATACACGACATTCTTTGGTTTTGTTGTGTAGCGTTTTTACAGCAGTGTTGCCACTAATAAAGTTCCAGCCCTCGTATATTTACTCTTATTGATCTGCATGCAATAAAAAGTTTGTTCACAAATATATGTTGACCCAAATATAGATAACAATTTCTGCCTATTTCGTTTTCTGACTGTTTTGGCGGGTCGCATGTGTCCCGCGAGCCGCTGTTTGCTTACCCCTATGTAGACTAAGCTTCTGAAAATGCAAGAAATCAAGGACGGACATGAATTGACTAGAAGAAAGATATAAAAAAATAGGAATAGATTCTTGGGTCAACACGGGAACACATCTTCAGTTTTTATCAAAGACTAAACCCTGTACCCGTGGGAGAAGTAAAATATCATTCAGGTAATCTGGGGCACAAAATTAATAATTAACAAACAAGAAGGAAGCTTTTGAGAGGTAAATGAGCCAGTTAATTTCGAAATGGAAATTTTTTCGTAGGGTTTTGTGAGTACAAGTATTGGTTTTCATAAATCGATAGCTAAATATTACATAATAAATAATATACTCACAAAATTAATTGATTAATTTTTTTGTTTTTGAATTTTTTTATAATAAAAAAAATTGAATGAGTCTTTTTTGTGTAAATATTTAGACCGGGAAATACCATTTTATTCGTTAATACACTGATTAGTTTCAGGGATATACTTTTTTAATAAACAAGGAATGAAATTTTAAAGACAGCTGAATTAATTTACATACTTTTTTTAACTTTGTGGGTTGTTTTGGAATATAATTCTTAGTAACTTCTTGCGGCTGCAGAAAAATTTTTGTCCTCAAAACTTAACATGTTTAAATTTTTTTTTTTTTTTTTAACCGTAAAGCAGTCCGAATGTTTCTTTTATGTGGTGGAATGTCAAACTTTTTATAAACGTCGGTGGTGTGCTCTCGGGATGCCCTACTTTCTATCCCTATTTTCTACACTTCTAGTACTCTTTTCTCTCCCCCCCCCTTCCTTTTTTCCCTTTTTGCATACATTCATGGAGTCTTATCTAAGTCAGATATCTTGACCAGCTTCACACACACACACACACACACACGTCTTTGAACCTTTAAAACCAAATGACGAAGATAATACCAGAGCTGGCACCCCCACTTTCCTAACTTCGCCACCACGTCAATGAGAAGAATTTGAGCAGATTTAACATGCATCAGCTCATCTACGTGGCACACGTCAGTGACACTAGAACTAGAACATGTGACTCACTAACGCCGCCCACGAGTTCGCGTCCATGACTGCTCGGCCACTAACTGTCTAAGGAAAACGCGATCATTTGTACAAAAAAAAAAAAAAAAAAAAAACTGTGTGAGTGTTTTCTAATTGAATAAATATTATTAAAATTAATTAGGTATCTGTTACATCTGTATCTGTTATTTCAAAAAATTTTTTAAAAAAATTATATGCATTTAAACAATTGTAAATTTGCTCATGAAAACATTTCTATAAGAATAAATTGCAATACTAGAAACTATAGTTTAAAGAAATTATTTTACTCAAGTCACATTTTTATTACATTATAAAAGTACTGAAAATAATTTCATAATATTTATTTTTTTCTTAGGAATAATTTACGAAATTCATCCCATTTTAATTTCCAACAATTCCAGAAATTTTTAAATTGAGCAATAATGCTGGAAAACAATTCTATTCATCTATTTTAATGAAATAGTAAAATACAAAGTAACAAAACTTTTTTAGGGTGTATCCGATATTTAATATAAAAGATCCAATTAATTATTTTCATTCAAAAATCAAGTTTACACGATAATTTTTTAAAAGGATGATTATCACGCGTAATAATCTTTATATATATATATATATATATGCGCACACTGATGGACATTGGTGTTTAACAGTTTCACTTGAGCACGAGTAAAAAATTTATGGGTGGAAAAATATTTTTATATATAATTTAAATTTTCTATAAATTGTTTAAAGATCCAATGAGTACAGAAATTTTTTAGAGTTCCCCTTGTGAATTAATCCTTATTTTTTTATTTAATTTCTATGCGAATGTTGAATTATTTTTTACCTCAAAGAAAAAATTTCTCTTTTAAGGATTTTAGTGCATTAGTTTTAAGATGTGTGTGTGTGTGTGTGGGGGATATGAATTTATCAAAATTTAAATTAATTTATTTAAATTTTAAGACATAGGATCGATAAAATTTTAAAAAGTATATATTTAAGCCCAGATAAAATATTTTATGGTACATTTAAATTTTAAAATAATTTTAAAAACGAATGCAAAATTTCAATTTTTTTTCAATGAACGTATTTAGAAAAAATATTGTTGTCGATAATTTTTTAATTATCAAGACACAAAACTATAATTTTATTTTTAAAAAATATTTTTAAAAAAATTTTTTTAATGAGGTTTTTATGCAAAATTTTATGAATATAATTCTTTTCTATAATTTCATCTAAAATGCTATAATTTTATCTTTTTTTTCCCGAAAAATTTCTGAAAAAAAACCAATTTTTTTAAATGTTTGAATTTAAATTTCAAAACTTCCCAATAAAGAAACTAAAGCACAAAACAATCTTTCCATAAAGTCATCAAAGAAAAGAAAAGAATAAGAAATTATCATCCCCCCTTATTTTTTTAATACAGGAAAAACAAGTAAAAGAACAGCTTAAAAATTCAGTATTCTTTTTTATTGTTTCATTCGTTGCCTTGAACGAGCCACGTCAAACTATACGAAGGTATTTTTTTTCTTCCTAAAATCTTGAGGTGCTTGTTTAAAACTTTGATATATCACAGGTTCTTTAGAGAGAAAAAAAAAACTATATAAACCAAGGCACACCTTCTCTGAAGTGCGTTTAATAAAGGCGAGAGAAAAGTAAAAGAACCCGAAATATTAAAAACAAATAATGAAACTGCGTAGAAAAAAATTCATTCTTTCCAAAAAATGCAAAGGTAGTAAATATTTCAAGGATAAAGGCGTAAAGGATAGTTTCCTTGTTACGAGTTTCTCTTTTTAACATGTTACAGATTAATTAGAATTTCCGCTACACAACAAACTAGTTCTTGGCAAAATATTATATATAATGCAGTTTATAGAGCCTGCGGGTCAAAATTTGCTAGTGAGATGACCTTGAACTAGATGGCGCTGCTGCGAATATGCTTAAAGATGGCAGCTTCCTTTATTGTGATGGAGTAAATTATGGGTTGACATATTCCGAATCAGAACGGCAGCAAGTATAATGATTATGGCAAGCAGCGCAGCCCGGTGGAAACCAATTAGTTGGCCTAAAACTGTGGCCCCGGTGAAAGCATGGATGGTAGAAACAAAGTCAGAGGCAAGCATTACTCAGGTAAAGTAATTTTAATTTTAAAAAATTAATTTAAATCAAGGTCAACACTCCAGAGAAATGAATATCTGTACGTATTCGGGTAGAGATGTAGCTCTTGCGTCGCCGACATTTTGAATATCGGCATATGCAATTATCATATTTGAACAAAGCCAGCGAGTACAGTAATATTTTAAAAATACTCGCAATTCAAAACATGCTTCGAATTGAAGGTGTGGCGTTTCTTTTAATTGGTGGTGTGCGATTGCGTGGTGTTTTGTTTTTGGAATAGATGAACAGTGTATAAAAATCTGAATATGTTTATATAATGAGATGTATGTTTATACGTCAATAGGAAAATGAGATTATACGCGTTGAAGAAAGTTAGGTTACGTTTGATCAGTACTCGTGTCATTGTTGTTTTGTAAATAAATAATGGCATTTTTTCTCTGTTTGATAATTTGGGGAACTTTAAAAGGCACAATTGAAATTTTTATCAAATCTTGCTTAATTGATTCATACATGGGCGCTACTGTAGCTGAATTCTAATAAGCATGAACGCTCATGACGAAGCTATTTATGGTAACGCTACTTAAATTTTTTTTTTAAACATTGTTTCCCCCCCCCCCCTAGATTAGTGACATATATTTATCAAACCACTTTTGTTTTAAAAGTTTTGAGATGTATGCGATTAATGAATAATTATGTTGGATGTTTATTTTCTGAAAGTATGTTATATTTATTGGTTATTAAATATTTATTATAGTAGTAATACATTTCAGTGATTTATTTAAAGCTAGATTTTTTTGTGATTGATTTTTATTTAAGCATTTG
The DNA here is from genome assembly GCA_019973975.1 of Trichonephila clavata. Lineage (NCBI taxonomy): Eukaryota > Metazoa > Arthropoda > Arachnida > Araneae > Nephilidae > Trichonephila > Trichonephila clavata. The sequence continues at coordinate 104,905 of BMAO01025825.1, read as the reverse complement.
TCAATGTATGCAATAAATAAATATGCATATATATTTTAATTATGAATTCAACTGAAACTTTATAATTTTTTCCTAATGAGCTGATCTTTACTTTTAAATAATTAATACCTGTACTATTAAATTTTTCAAAATAATTATAAATTTGATTTTTGTGTGCAACTTAATTTCTGCTACGATCTTAAACATTAATGTACTAGTTGTAATTGTGTGTGTATAAGCATTTTTATACATTGTACATCAATGTATATGTAAATATGCATATGTATGTGTTTGTGATACATAAATATTATGTCAGGTATTTTATAACTTATAAATTTGTATAATTTATTTACATTCATATTCAGTAATATTATGGATTAATAACTAGAAACATTTTCCCAATAAACTATAATAAAATATTTTGTTTAATTATATTAATTTAAAATAAAATATAATTAAATTGAGGTTATTTAAAAATACTTGCTTTTCCTATAATTTTTTTTGTCTTTTGTATTGTTAAGTTATAGTAAAATATATATATAAATGTAAAATATATATATATAACAATTCTTCTTGGTAAAAACTTTATAATTAAAAATAACATTTGTTCTTCTCTAATTTGTTCTAATACATTTCATTTGGTAAATTTATATAAATTAATCAGCATTTTACACTACATTAAAATAAGATGCAATACTTGCTTTTGTAACTCTTCCTGTGGTACTAACATTAAGAAAATTGTTGATACTTTTGATAATAGAAAAATTAATGAGTGCTGTAATTTTCTAAATGCACTTCTTTTATTATTTTTGTTTACTTGAATCTTTTTTTAAACTAGTGAATTTTGTTTTATCTGTTGACCTATTTAATTTATAATATTTGATACTAATATGCAGCATACTGTTATCTATATCAAGTTATTTGGCTATAAACATTTCAACAATATTTCATGTTTTACCCATGTTTTAAATTTTGGTTGTACTTTGAAATTAGAATTTTTTTATGTGTAATATTTGCTGTATGAATAATTTTTCAGTTCTCATATTGTATTCTCTTGATATTACTGATTGAATCTTGTCATAAAGTGCATTAAATGTGCATTATTGTTATTTTTATTCCTGATATCTTTCTCAGTGTTTTAACTGAAATTTTTTTCAGTTTTTTTTATATTGGAATAAATTAGATCATTCTTATATTAAAAACTATGAGAAATTACATGACTAAATTATTTTCTTCCCCACTTTAAAAAAATTTTTTTAGTTAATTTTAAACAAGTTTTAAGTGTATATGTTTAGAAGTTAATGTTTCTCACGAGCCTCAAAGTTTTGCAATGCTTATGCTTAATGTAATGTAAAATTTTTGTTGCATTATTTTTTTTAATCATTATCCTGAAAAGCTGTATTTTGATCTGGTATTTAGCTATCATATTAAGCATTATTTGATTCTTTTAATACATTGGTCTTTAACAAGATTTAAAACAATTATAAAGTATTTGAATGCATCTTATGTATGAAATATATTCACAATTGATTTCATATTTGCATTAATATTTTGGTAAAATATTTTAGGCTCTTGCATATTCAAGTTTATCAAATGAAAACATCGCCAAATGCTGCAATATGCAGCCAAGAGTGGGAAACTTTTCCCACATATGTACGAATGCAAAAACCTTGTTTGGGTGGATGATGATAGCATTTTGGCAATAGCTTTTGATTTGGCGATGTTTTTTGATTAGATGAAATTGTACCAAACTTTATTCCCATTTTACTATAAGTACTCCCATTATCTTGATATCTTCCATGCCCAATATGCATTCTATAAAATTCTTCAAGTGTAAGAAATACTAATATTTTTTCAAAAATGTACTACATTGTAAATAATTTAAAAATCATTATAATTTTTATTTTGTTATAAACAATTATTTAAACAATTTCAGGACTAAAGTTATACATTTTCTGAACAATTTTATTAACATGGATAAGTTTTTTTACTTTACATGAAAGGATTATTTGAAAATAAAAAGTTATGTATTCTAGATTAAGTAAGATAGCTTTTAAGGTGGGTTAATAGATATTTAGTATTGCACATTATAAATTCTTCGATATTTATACCCTTTCTATAGACATGTGGACTAAGATTAAAAAAAAAACCTAAAAGTATTATTTTGTATATATTATATATATTTTTGAACTCCAGCCTGTTTACTTTATGGATTATGTAGCCTTGCATAAATCTTGAACTAATTGTTTTAAATTTATATCTATGAAATGTTATGAATTACAAGGTTAATGAAACATTTTTTTTTGCTTTTGTTCACATGTTTATGTGTAGTGAAATATTTTTTTTTTAAATTCATTATAATGCTAGTGATAAAATATTTAATGTAATCATGAATCTATTATAGAACTTTGTATAACTATATATTTTTGAGAATAATTATTTTAAATATGTAGGACTTCATGCAAAGAATTTTACAACCTTGTTATTTTAATTTAAGCCTCTGTGGTAACATTTATTGAGTTGAATTCCAACCTCATTTCAGTTTTTGTTCTTAATATTTATTGAAATTGTAATATTTTTAAAGTTAAGTATTGTGTTCACCCAATTCTTTTTATACACAGTCTTTGTTTACATGATTTTGAGATAACACTGTCCATCCATAGACTTTTTTTTTACACAAATTTTTTATTCTGGTGTAAATCCCCCTCCCCCATTTTTTTTTCAAATTCTAATTTTGACAGCATAATCAGAAGACAGTTGGTTTATGCCCACATGTTTGAGTGACTAGGTCTACAGCATGGCTTGTTTCCTTTGCATTTGGAGTTACTGAGAAATACCTGAATTTTATAATCACTTTGCCAGCATCCATCAAAAGCGTAAGTTTCTTAATACAAAAATCAGCTCTATGTTCTTTAATTATAAGTATCAAAAGCAATTGGTGGCGAAGGGTTGAACAACATACAAATGGCTGGCAACAAAGAATTGGTGCCAAAAAGCTCTTTGGATGAGGATGACTTGATAAAATTGATGACAGCTTATGATAATAAAGTCGATGAAATGTCAAAGTCAACGGGGAAGTTCAGCTATTAAACAGCTGATTTAATTTGCTGGGACTAGAAATTTGCTACAAATATGGATCAACATTTTCTTACTCATGATCCTCACAGAGTGTGCATTAAAATTTAAATGTTACCTTAAGTTTTGTGTCACAGATAGAGAAACCCAAAAAAGCTTGTAAAAACAGACCTTGTAACAACCAGAAACCAACAGAGTCCATTAATAACGAACACAATTCTTCATTTGAATCAAAACAGACAGTTGTGTAAGATGCATATCTAATACATCTACTGATGATAGCATTTTTGTGATCCAATTTATAACAAACTTGCACGCTTGTTATCAAGTAACAGAATAGTTAGTAGTTAGTAGTTTTATTTTCCTAACTTCAGTTAGAATTTTTTTATGTTGTATGCACTTATAGATTAAATTTTCACTGTACATTAATTTTTGTTTTTGTAATAAAAATAATTGTTTGATTTATAAATATGTAACATGGATTTCATTTTTTCCTGCATGTTTTTTTTTTTGGGAGGGGAGAATATTTAAAAGTTTATTCATCTTCAACAGTTCTTTTAAAATTGTTCCCCAAAATCCGAAATTTTATCATATGCTGCATGTATTATATACAATTTTTTACATGGTTTTTTGAGGAACGTATCTAATGGGTAAAAAAAAAGTTGAGTGTATATATGGTATATTAGATATTATTTAACTTGTCAAAAGTTAGACAATTCAATCAATTAGATTGAGAAAACTCTTTTTTAAAATTTAGAGATGAATTTCATATTTTTAAGAAGATATTTAAATATTTTTTTGTACTGATATTGTTAATACTGTTATATATTTTTTGATAAAATATGAAGCATTACTTTTTATATTTTATTTCTATGAGGAACTTTTTTATCAAATTTGTTTATATGTAGAAAATTTGTTCTTTGAATGTTGAGCCTGGAATTATAATGTGTATTAACTAGCTTTATTTTGGTTGAAATTTAATAACTTATATTATAATATTTTTTTTAAAATTATAGGTCTAAAGATGCTGAACAAAAGGAGAACTTAATGCCTAACAGAGTTGATAACCTGTCAACCAAAATGGCAAGCGCTTTGTTCACCATCGAACAAATCGAGCTGATTCGGCGACTGCGGAACAGCGGCATCACGAAGGAGCAGGTCTCGATGGCTTTTGACCAGATGGACCGGCTGGACATTGAACTCGGCAAACCCTCCACCTCCAATCGTTCTAACATACCTCACTACCCTTCTATGTGTTCGTCCCTACAGGCCCTAGACCGGATTGATCACGACTCGAGTCCGGTCCAGAGCCAGATGACCAATGGTGTCTCCAAGACCGAACTGTTCTACAATAAGAACCAGGGCGAGTCGTACTCCCGGCCGCACAGCAGCAGCAACTCGTCCACGGACGGTGCTACGGACAATGGCCAAAATGGAGACGCTGTGTCCCCAGTCGCCAACAACAACAACAGCTCGTCACCTACCTCCCGTCTGTCAAACGAATTGACGATCATACCTCTCTCCTCATCGTCGGCCCCATCAGTTCCTGTGTCCTATTCGTCGGCCGATGGAATTACAGTACAAAGCCACATTTATAACAACCGTTCGGCCGACGGAGCTTCGAACTGTGTCCCTATTCAGTGCTTAGTCAATCCCCTTGACCTTTTGCAAGATGAGTGCTATGAACTGGATGAGCTTAAAAAGTTAGTCCTTTTCATTGTTATATTGATTTTTTCATTTCAGATATGCCCAAATTGTTTGATATGATACTCTTTGATTTCTTGTATAGTATGATAAACCAAACTGAAGAAGGATAAGAGTTAGCATATCTTTTGAAAATAAAACTTAATTTTTAGATAATATAGCTCTATTTTCTATTGAAATACCAGTTAAATGTAGAAATGTTTTTATTCATTAAAAAAAATCCATTACAATTGTGGGTACTTTCCTTTTTGCCAGCTCAAATCTCATCAAACAGGCTTTATTGGCATCATCACATAAAATTTGTTAATAGAAGTTTGTTCTCATTGGTTTTTCATCCATTTTTGATGTATTATGAAAAAAGATGTTACTGATAAGAAAAGACTGCAACTTGTTTTGAAAATGTGGTTGTCAAAGGTTACCAACAGGAATATTCCGTTTGGCATTGGTTGTATCATTTTTGGCGACTTTATCGCCTTTGTCGACAAAACGGAAAAAGTACTTAATAATGATATAAGTGGTGAATGTTCAAGTATATTATGTGAACAAATGTCATCAAACGAATATTTATGAGCTAAAGTTGTGACTGCATTTTGATTGATCATGAATGAAATATAATGTTAATGATGACTTACAACTGGAAAAACTTTGAATTTGTATAGATGATTGTACTTAATATCTAAAAGGCTGCAAAAGTTTTTTTTAAGATTCCTCCCTACCAGAATAATTGGTTGTGAAAAAAGGACTTGCTGCAAAAATTCTTTAAAACATGTTGTATTAAAGAGGTGTATTTGTGTTCAATTTGGAAAGAGGACTTTTTAATTTAGGATTGAAATTGCATTATATTAAGTGTTAACTTTTTTGGAACATCATTAAATTTCATGATCTTTCTTTTAAAATTCTAATATCATGAACCTTTATTAATGTGGGTTTTTTTTGTTGTTATTGTTGAATTTGAAAGATTTTACTTGTTATGTACTTGTCTGTCTAAACTTCTATGTGGATTAATTGAGTTGTAATTTTAAGCAAATTTTCTGAATAAACACAAAGAAATTGATTCTTCATTATTTAGATCTTTTGGTTTATTATAATTAATCTTGAATATAAATGAATCAATTGTGGTGAAAACTTCAATCTTGATCAATTATTTTGAAGTACAACTTAACATAGATTTATTTTAAAAGTTTTTTTTTTCTTTTGTCTTTAGGTAAAAATACAAGAATATTACGGAAGGTTAAATTCTCAAATATGTGTGTAGAAAAAATAGTGAAGAAATTGAAGATCTTAATAGTCCAATATAATTTTTTGAATAAATTTGACTAAGAGTAATGTTGATTTCTAAGTATTATTTGTTTGTTACCAATCTTGTTTGCCAGATTATGTTGGATTTAAAATTTAGGGATGGTGTATTGTCAAGAACTCTTCAGAAAATAAAATAATTCTATTACAATTTCATTCAATTTTTTTTTTTTTTTACTGGATTAACTTTATCGGCCATAAAAATTCAAAATAAAGCAACTTTTTAAAAGAAAGGGAATTATTAATTCAGATTTTAGGTTCAATTTTACAGCTTGAAGACAGCAGTACAGAATTTCAATATTAAAATTGGCTTTGCTGTATGTAAAAGGATACAATGCATCATCTTAAAGTATTTTTTAGTTATAAAAGTATTAAGTATAATTTTTTAAATACATTTCCTGGTACTTGCCAAGCTGACTTAACTGGCAACAGCACACAGTATACACACAAAATGTTGAAAAATTTAAGTTCTATTAATTGTTTGCTTTAAAAGTGTAAACATTTGAATATTACTTAACTTTTTTAAATGGTCCAACTTTTTATGGAATTGCTGTGGTAGAAGGTTATTAGTGTGAATATTTTGTTTGGAGTCAATTGTATAATTTTTGGCGACCTTATCGGTGAACTGGGGAAAATGACCATTTCATATATTATTGACCTTAAAATTCAAAAACATTCAATAAAGCTGTGATTTATGCTTTCATATGCAAAATAATTTTCTATTAACTTGGCATTAATTGCATAAGAAAGCGTAAATTATGTATACAGAAATAAATTGATGTTAATCCAAGTGAATGTTTTAAAATGTGGTGCACATTTTGTTTTTAATTTTTAAAAATATTAATATTAGAAATTCATTTGTCTAAAAAAGTTTTTTAATTCAACTATTCTATGATTAGGTGAAGACTGCTTAAATTTATTTCTTAAAAAGTAATCATTGACTGAGGCAAGGGCAAAACTTTGCATTGAAAAATTGTTTAAGTGGCTTCAAATTTTAAACTCAGTGGCATAACAGCCCATAAGGGCCAAGGTCTACTGTGCCAATCTCTGTTTTTGTGGCCTTAGGCGCTGAGGTGCATGTTAAGATGTTCCGGTCAGGTGGTCAATCTGACGTAAAATCTCCAGTGTTTAGTTCCCTTGCAAGCTTAGTACTCATTTATCAACCCACTGAAGGGATGAAAGGCTGAGTTGACCTTGCCCAACCCATGATTTGAATCCCTTACCTGTGGTGTGGAATTGCAATACACTACCACTTAGCCACTGGGCTTTTAAGAGGCTTCATCCATGCTAAAATATTAGAATATTTAAAATAATTTGGATAACATTATTTCTATTTGTTGTTTTTAATGTTAATTTTTATCTGTTTTGTTGTGTAAAAAGATTTGTAATTTTTTTCACTAGAAAAATAAAATTTTGGCGTTATTTATCTTATTTGTTTATGAAAAATATCTTGCCATATTTGAGTGATAAGGGTAGGGAAAAAAAGACTTTTGTAAAAAGAATATTATTTGAAGTACAAAATATATACAGACTTGCAAGTTTTAATTATATTTCTATACACACAAAATCTAATTTTTTTAAAAATATATATTAGACTGAAGTAATTTATACAGAAAATTTTAAGTAAAATCACTTAAGACATTCTGGAAGTAATCTAAAAATTTAACATTTGAAATCCTAAATCTATTTAATCTTTCTTCATTGTAAGAATTTTGAACCCTAGTATAAGAGAGGATCACTTTAATCAAAGATTATGTGCAAAATCCCAGAATATGTCTGATATAAAAAAAACTGGGCGTGATAATCATATTTTTCTTGTATTTTATTCTTAAAAATGTGCTGTGATAATTTAAAACTTAAATTCCAGATTTAAGTGTATTTATATCATAACTTAAAAGTTAATAAAGTATGTTTGCAAATCTAGCTTCCAAATCTTGTACACATTTTTTCAATATTCTGTTTTTAATCAGTGTTTTCGTACTTTTGTATATCTTTTACTTTAACTATTTTATAAAATTTAAGGATTTTTTTTCCTTCTATGATTTAGATATTAAATTTTTGATACACTTTTGAATAATTTTTTTATAAATATTTGTATTAAATGGTTAAAAAATTTTCTTTCTTTATTAATAAGGTTATTTTAAGTTTTATTTTATCTTCTTGGAAAACGAAGCCTTTATTTTTTTATGGAACTAAATTGCCTTTCCCTTTGTGTTTATTTTTCAAATTTAAGATTAACCATACATGCAATGAAATGGTTACCTTTCTGTGAATAATAAATCTTTGTGTAAATGGTGAAAATAATTGTGCCCTAAACTGAATATTACTCCTTATTTACATTTGGCTTGTGTGTTATAAATATAACATTAATAAACAAAACAGGACATAGCTTTAAAACTGTTTTACTTCTATGTTTTAGTAGCTGCTCAATGAAATATGTATTCATATCTGTATAAGACTGAAATTTAGTTCTTTCATTCTGTGGTAAAAAAAAATCATTTTAAAAATCAGTAAATGAATGCATAAAATTTTTAGAAAGTGCATAGTTTTTAAAAAAGATATTTATTGCATGTAAAGTTATTGCTTATATATATCTAATCCTTCATCTCTATATATTTTCTAATTTTTTTTTTAAAGTTGTTTTTTAGTCAATCTGTGCTAATAAACCTTTTATTGCATATAAATATTTTATGCATGCATTGTGTTAAATTCTTAAATTAAGTTTATATTTTGTAAAATATGAAATGGTTATATATTATTACAGATATTGCAACTAGTCTGAAATCCCAGCATTCCTTCTAAACCAAATGGTAGGAAAATCAAACCTGTCAAGTATTCCCACCCCCTGCTCTCCAAATTCTCTTTGATAGAAGTAATTGTAATTCTCAGATCTCAAAATGCTCATCAAACATTTGGCTCCAGTTTTATTTTTCTCGAGCTTCTTCCGTGAAATTAACGACTTACAAATTTAAATGTTTCCATATAAGACATGACTGTGAAGTGATAGGTATATTTTTTCTCTGGGATGATATACCTTATTAAATTTGAAAAGTGGGTGATAACATGTTCCTATTTCCCTTCTTCATTTTTTGTATTCACTATTTATGAAGGAGTGAAATGTGCTTTTTTTTGTTTGAGAGTGAGAGAATAGCTTTTATAGACTGATATTCAATTGTTCTCACAGTGTAATTTAATCTTTCATAAAGTTGCTGATATTGAAAAAATATATTATTTTGGGTATTTTTGCATGAGTTTTGAAAGATGAAATGTTTAGTTTTTCATGTATGTATACCTGTGTTATCATACAACTCCAACTCAGATTTATTAAATGGACTAGTTCAAATAAAGTAGTACTGTAATCAGATTTAAAAGAAAAGTTTGCCTGAACTAATGTTTTTTTTCCTTTCCTTCTCATACAGAAAAGGTGAAATGACGATACTATCAGAAATTAGAAACTTTGTAATGAGGTACAACATCAAGCAAACTATGATAGCAGAAATGACAAAAATGAGTCAGGCTTATGTTAGTCGTTTTTTCCGTGGTGATATCCAAGATATGTCTGATCGTACCAAGAATGCCTTCTACATGTGGTATCTAACATGTAAAAACAATCCTTGGAAGCTCAGTAAGTAGATTGTCTGCAAAAATTAACAGATATTAACAGTCTTATTTTTTCTTTTGTAAGCTTTTTATGCTTTCAAAAGTTTATTTTTTGAAGACATGCATCTTTTTTATAGATATGTTTGTAATATGCATCTTTTTTAGCTTAATATCCTGTTTTTTGTTAAAACAATTATATATTTTGATATATAATTACTTATTCATGTAAGCTTTTTATCATTATATTTTGTTTGGTCACACTTTTCCTGGTAGATATTTCAATATGATAGATTTTAAAATAGCTTAAGTACTGTATATAAATTGTACAGCTATAGGAAAAAAGCAGTCAATTGTTTTAAATCAATTTCAAAATGTATAGATTATAAAGTTGAATGTTACATTTTCCAAACTCCTACTTCCAGAAATATACTTTAGAACACATACAAGTAGGAATATTTGCTCTTCTTGAGTAAAATGTTATATACTAAAAGCAATTTTTATCAAATGTTTTCTGTTTTCAATTCCCATAACTTCATTCATAGAAATTTAAATTAAGATGAAAGTAGGCAAAAGAAAGACGAAATATTAGTGATAAGCAGTGACCCGATTGAAAATAACTGTGGCATTTGTCATTGCACAGCTGCAAATCTCGTGCATCTCTCAAATGAAAATTGTGACACTCAATTGCCCTATATCCCCTATTTTATGTAGTTAAATTCATTTTTAATGGTATTTTTTTTCAAAATGGTAATAGTGCAATTTTGAAAAAAGAAAATTATGCTAATTTTATAAATAAGTCATGTCTGTACATTTAGTACTTTGAGGAATACCAGTGATTTTCTGTTGAATTACCTACTTCCTGTAGACATCCATTACATCTGCATAATGTTAACAGATTCTGGTAGGATTTTTTGTTAGTGCAATAGATATTTATGTATTTATGGGAAGTATTTGTTGCATGGGTTTAGTCTTAAATACTGAGAAGATGCATAAATGGGGATTTTGAAATAAAATTATCAGCCTAAAATTTAAAATCATCAAATTTTGTGGCAGAAAATTGCGTTATACAATTTTTTGTATATTTTTTTCTTTTTTAATGAAATACCATTAATTATAAGTCAAGGATTATTTTGCTGTAATGAATTTGATAAATTATATAAACATGGTATATAATTTTAAATTACGATTATCTGCATTTTTTTAAAAAAAATTATGCAATAAAAATGATGTTAAAGCTAATTTCTTTTCTCCAGTAGTGCATAAGCTATTTCATGTACGAGGGCATTTTGAAAAGTAAAGATACACCGTACGCCAGAAGAAAAGAAAAGTTTTGGCGAGAAAGTTGGCAACACAGGTGTTAACCTTGAACCGTTAGCTTTCTCCTCGCAGTCGTTCGGCATTTCAACGTTGATTCTGGTCGGAGTAGGTCGTGTTTAAAATGGCTGCGCCGATTCAAAATCCCGCGAAGTGCGCTCCGTCATACATTTTCTTCATGCAAAAGGTCAGCGACCAGTGGATATTCACAAAGAAATTGTTTCTGTTTATGGGAACATTATGAATCGACAAAATGTAATGAAATGGTGTCGTATTTCTCTGAAGGTAGGGCCGATGTTCGTGACGAACTAAGAACAGGTCGACCATCTGTGATCTCTGATGCCCTTCTTCAGAGAACGGAGGAAGTAATTCGTACGAATTGGCGTCTCAAATTGAAAGAATTGCATCAGATCATACCGGAGATGTCAATGACAACTCTTTATGAAGTTGTGACTGTCAAGTTAGGGTTCAGGAAATTGTGTGCACGCTGGGTTCCGAAAATGTTAATGGAAGAACACAAAAAGAAAAGGATGGGCTTTGCACTCTACTTCCTCGCCCGCTATGCAGAAGCAAGTGATGAGTTCCTTGATCACATTGTGTCAGGTGACGAGACGTGGGTTTATCACCATACACCTGAATCCAAGCAACAATCAATGCAATGGCGCCATTCAAATTCACAAAAAGCCAAGAAATGCAAAACTTCGATTTCAGCGCAAAAAATCATGGCTTCTGTTTTTTGGGACAGACAAGGCATTCTTCTGTTGGAATTTATGCCTCCCGGAGAAACAATTAATGCTGCTGCATATTGTCAGGCTTTGAAAAGTCTTCTAAGGGCAATTCAAAACAAACGCAGGGGAATGCTGAAAAATGGAGTCCACTTGCTTCATGACAACGCTTGGCCTCACACAGTGCTCGTAACCAAAGCACTACTCAAGCAATTGAAATGGGAAGTATTGGACCATCCACCATACAGCCCGGACCTTGCGCCCAGCGACTTTCATTTATTCCATTACCTGAAGTCACATCTTGGTGGAAAATCATTCCACGACGATGATGAGATCAAAGATGAAGTTGAAATGTGGTTCCGACAACAGGCGGCAACCTTCTATGACTGTGGGATACAAAAGCTTGTGCACCGACTTAGCAAATGTTTGGATAATGGGGGTGATTATGTCAAAAACTAATAAATAATCCAGTTAATAAGATGTAACTGATGTTTTCTATATAAATGTTTTTTTTAAGGAATGCGAGCCATTGTATCTTTACTTTTCGAAATGCCCTCGTAGATCTGTAAAGTTTTTTCATAAATTAAGTTCCTTTCCTTTTACATTATTAGCTTGTGTTTTCAAATATTTTAAGTGTTTTTACATTGTCAATTTAAAAAATGGATTATTGTTGATTTCTGCATATATTGTGCATTTTTCATATGGATTTAAAACTATTCTGAAAAGAAAAAATTTATCGTAAAATGTTTGTTTTCTTTTCTACTGGGAATTTTTTAAGTGAAAAATAATTGTTCATAATACCTTAAAATTTTAATATGCTTGAAAAGCAGTTTAATTTCTCAAATAGTCTAAAGCAGTAGTCCCCACTCCTGGACCACAGACCAGTACCAGTCCGTGGATCAAATAATACTGGACACCCCAAGAAACTTAAATTGTTTCCATTTTATTTTCTATAGTGTATTTCTTTTGGATTTGTATGACTTTCCATAGAGATCACTTTATATTCATTTTTGGTGAAACTATATTTTATACTAAAGCTATTTTTAAGCCAATTAAGTTAAAATTATTGAATCGAAACAATCTAAAATATGAACAATCAACGCCCCCCAAGCGGACCACTGTATAATTATCGAACGTTGACCAGTCTGCTGTGATAAAAAGGTTAAGAAGCACTGGTCTAAAAGATGCAAAGTATTTTAAACTGAGAATTTTAATAGGATTCATTGTTAAAAACTGAACCACATTTTTATTGAATAAGACATTCTTTGGATATTTAATACAAGACATCACTATAAAGAAGCCCAGTGACTGAGTGGTAGTGCATCACGCTACCACACCACAGGTCCAAGGTTCAAACCCTGGGCTGGGCAAGGTTGACTCAGCCTTTCATCCCTTCAATGGTTGATAAATGAGTACCAAGCTTGCTTGGGAACTTATCACTGGAGGTTTTGTGTCAGACTGACCACCTGAACGGAACATTTTCTCATGCACCTCAGACTTTGGTTCGGCTTAACCTTAGCACTTTGCTGCATTTGTGGTCATGAAGATTAAAAATTTTAAGAATTAAAGAGAATTTAAATACTTGAAATGTTAGAAATTACTTTGAGTGTGTGAAAATAAACATATTAACTGAATAAAATATGTCTGTGTATGTGTGTAGTTAGTGTTAATTATCTGAGATTAATGGAGAAAACTGAAATACAATGTCGGCCTCTGCTAGGAGCGGTCGACGTAATCTTTGTGAGGTGGAGAAATCGATCGGCGCAGGGAACCTGCTCCATCGAAAACTGTCCTCGGTCTGCTGGTTGCCATTCTGGGTCGGCTATTTATTGAGTGTTGGGTCAATGCGGGTTGACCAATCGGGAAGCAGCCTTTGCCTCCTTCTAGGAGGGGTGTGTCTTTGATGTTGAGATTCTGATCATCTAGGGGGTGTCAGAAAGTGTTTCTATCGGCTGTTCAGCTCTTCTCCCATTGGAAGAGAGCAAGTTCGGTAGAGAAATTGAGTGTGAAGAATTTTGCTGTGGAGTGATGTAAAATAATGTGATTTAAAAATATGAATTAAGAGAATATTATGTGGGCGATTAAAAAGTGGATTTGGATTATGTTTTTCAATTCTAGCTATTGCTCTATTGTTGTGTGAATCAATTTTATCAAAGAATTTAATTGCTATTTTCTTGAAAACTTGTTTGAGTGTTTTAGGTCAAGTGCTGATCTGATATCTTCATTTCTCATATACCAGTCAGCGTTTGTTATAATTCTGATAATTTTGTTTTAAGATGTTTCTAATAATTTGATATTTGAATAGGCTGCATGTCCCCAGATTGGGTAAGCATACGTTAGAACAGGTCTAAGGATCATTTTATAAATAAGCAATTTATTGTTAATCGATAAACAAGATTTCCGGGAAAGTAAGGGGAAAACTTGAGCCACTGAAATATTGAAGTTTCTGCGAATATGTATGATGTGTTGTTTGAAAGTGAGTCGTTTATCAAGGATTACTCCTAGGTATTTCATGTTGCGATACCAGGGAATGTGTGTGTTGTGTAAGTACAAGTCTGGAGGTTGCTTTTTATGTGGTGAGAGAAGAAAACGGCGTCTGTTTTAGATACGTTCAATGCTATCTTCCACACAGAGAACCATTCTTCAAGTTTGGCGATGTGTTTGTGTAAAAAGTGAGATATGAGTGGGAGTTCTTTACTTTGTGCTAATATGGTGGTGTCATCTGCGTAGAGGCAGACTGTGGTTTAGCTGGTTCTAGGAATATCATTAATGTAGATATTGAAGAGGGCAGGAGATAAAATACTCCCCGTGGTACCTCACTTTCAATAAATCTGTTAGTAGAGTGGGTGTTATTTACTCTAACGGAGAAAGTTCTATTAGAGAGATAAGAGATTAGTTTAATTAAGTGAGGGGGTGTGTTAATTTTAATGAGTTTATAGAGTAGGCCAGTATGCCATACTCTATCAAATGCTTCTTGTATGTCCAAGAAAACAGCGCCAGTTGATTTCCGATCTTTAAATCCTGTCTTTATGTACTCCACCACCCGCAGAAGCTGGTATGCTGTGGAGAGGTCTGCGCAGAAGCCGTGCTGCTGGGGGATGAGAATGTCGTTAGTGTTGAGGTGGAGGCAGAGCCTGTTTAGAATAATTTTCTCTGCTAATTTGCCGAGAACAGGTAATAATGAAATTGGACAGAAACTATCTGGTAGAGTTAGATCTTTACCAGATTTCTGGATTGGTATCACTGAGGCTATTTTCCAGGCTTGAGGAAAATATCCTATTTTTAACATATTGTCAATTATGTGATAGTGATTTGGAAAATTACAGATTTGTTAAAATTTTTAATCATTTTGTTACTGATGCCCTCTCTTCCTGGGGCTTTTTTAATTTTCAGTTTTTTAATATGAGTTAGTATTTCAGAAGGCTTGGGGTTAATAGGTTGATCGTCGAAGTTATTTTCGTTATTGAAAAATCTAGTAACCAGCCGTGTGTGTGTTTTGTCGAGTGGATTTGTGATGTTGTTTATTTTGAACTGATTTTCTAGTGAATCCTCTAGTGTTTCAGCCTTGTCTGTGTCAGAGTAAGCAATGTTGGTATGTCCTTTGAGAGCGGGGATGGGAGACCTCTTCTTGAAACTTTGTGCACTTTGGAATATGTTATTAACCCTTAGGTATTGAGTCTCAAGCTCACCATGGGGGCATTTTAAAGTTACTATTAACTGGCTTTCTTGTATTTAAAACTGCCTTTTTTAATACTACATAGGAGGTACTAATTTGATATCAGTACACTACATACCAAGTTATTGATTGCCAACTTGGGCAATAACAATACAGTATTGTTACATAGATTTTTATCATTTAGTAATGTAGCTGCTATCATTGTTACATATATTACTATTAATTTTTACTGGTTTGTCTTTATGGAGGTAACCTTATTAGTTTCAGATAGCTTTAATTATATTTTTTTACAAATTTAACCATTTTAATATTTTTTTGTTTAAATTGCCATTTTCAGCTTCTGTTCATTTCTACATGGATGTTTTGTTCAATGTTGATAGTATTGGGATGCAATGAATGATCTTTTTTTTTTTTTTTGAATTTTTATGGACCAGAATGATTACAATTTTGTACTTCTGGTCTAATTTGTTTTCTAAGATTTTGTTGTTTGTCATAAAATGTGATAATTGTTGCAGGGAAATGAAAATTGTTTTCTGACAGAATATGAAGTTTGATGGCTGCATAATTTATTACAGATCTTACTGTCCCCAAGTTCGTGCTGTCACAATATTAATCCTATCGGACATAATTCTTTCTCAGTAGAAGCAAATTACAACTTGCCACCATTTTACTTTTAATTAATGAAATTTTTTAAAAACATTTCTCATTCTGTGAAATTCATGAAGAATTCATAATTTTTCACAAGCTGTTGACCATTAGCCCAATTATGTCTGATGTGTGTCAATGGATTTTATTGTGGTTGACACAAAGATGGGGGGGGGGGGTAAACTGTTGAAATTGATAAAAAGAAAATTGTAAAAGAAGTATAATCAGGGTTATTTTGTACAAAACCCAGATGTTTTTGGTAGAGGGAAACATGACATTGGCTAATGTTTTAAGCACAGCATTGTGTTGATGCAGTATATGACAAAACGAAAGATGTCTTCATTTTGCTTGTTGATTTCTTTAGGAAATTAACAAACTACTCAGAATTCAATACAGCAATATTTGAATCTCACTGTTATTCTACCAAAATGAGAACCTGTTGGTACTAGCATATTTCATTATCAGTGACTTTCAGCTTTTATTATGTGGCATAATTCACCCATGTGCATACAGAAACATACCAAACTATGCTTCTCTAATTTCATTTATCTGTACTCTGAAAATTCTGGTAACATCTTTTGAAGATAGTCATAAACTTATCTAAGTGAAATCTTTTTGCAGTGAATAATATTCTTGAGTAACATTTTTAGGTTTACTAAATCATAGTTAAATACTCACTCATTTGATATGTCTATCAGCTCAACTGTGCCCCAACTCTGGTGTGAAACGGATGGTCTCCGAAAGTGGTGATCTCATCCCTTTAAAAAGGGAGCGCTTTACTTTCAAGGCCGCCCACCTGGCAGTGCTAGAGCGATACTATGAGAAGGATCCCTACCCAGACTCCCAAACCCGGGAGCAGATAGTGGACGAGTGCAATAAGGCTGTTGAAAGAGCAGGTATTGAATATGACACATATTCTTTTATTAAATTATATATTTTTAGAATTGCTATTAAATTTTTTGGACCATTAAATTTTTTTATCTAAATCTTACTTTATCTTAAAAACATGGTTTTAAAAAAAAGGTATGTAGTTAAAACATATAGAAGTCTAAGATTAGTTTTGGAATTTTATGAGTTTATTTATTCCATTAAAGATCAGGATACAAATATAGCGAGTTTGCTGTTGCTACTAATTGACAATCTGGTATGATGTAAACATTTATCCCTTTTGCCATTAGGTATCAAACAAAATGAGAAATTCATATTTGTTACTGTTTTTCAAAAGCACAAATTTAATTTACTGGAAAATAGTTACACATCACACACACTTTAACAGGTAACTCAACACATCTCATAGATTTAAAAAAATAACTCCCTACATCAGTTACTCATTGTACCATTATACGATAATACTCAATATAGCAAAAATTCGCAGCTTAAATGTTTATAAAGTATGATCGATTGAAAAATGAGAAAAAAATCACAAAGTATATTTTATTTTTTTCAAAATGTATAAAATATTAAAAAAATTTTAGAACTTAATCAATTTATGTACTTATTTTGTATCACTAATATAAAATCCATGTTCTATGAGATGTAAAGGATCCAAAATGCTAAAAATAAGATCAAATGAGGACTATTTTTTTAAATTTAAAAGTAGCACACTTGATTTTCATTGTATTATCATAGACAGAGAAAAGAAATGGAAATTAAATAAAACTTAAAACATATTTTTAAAAGAAATAGTCATTCTGAGAATTGTACTTAAATGGCATCTAGATTTAATGTCATATACTTGAAATGTGACTGTCAAAATTATGTCTTGGAGGAATACATTTTGTTAGTTATATTTTAATTAGTTATGCTTTTTTATATTATGTGAAAAGATTATTTCTGCAAGGGGTTAGATCTGTTTTTAAAAAAAATATTTAACTTTATTTGTGTATGCATTAAGAAATCTCTTTTTTAAATATAGTGTCAAATAAATATTTTTATCTGTGTAATAAAACAAATGCACTAATATATTTTCACTAAATGTAGCAGTATTTTCTTACGTGTATTTCATGTTATAAAATTTGTAACACTCTTTAATGAATTATAGTTCGTGTTACAGATCGTCCTTTAGCAGAAAGAGAACGGGTAACCTTACCTGTTGTGAACAATTGGTTCAACAATCGAAGAAAAGAAGCCAAGAAGCAGCTCAGACAGCAGCATGGTCTGTATATAATTCAGTGCAATTTGTAAAATTTTTCATAATTATTGAACATGAAATACAACCTTTTTGTTTGAAACATTAGTTTTTTCCAAGTTTTGAATGTTAAATTTTTATTGTATTGAAAACAAATTGAAGTGAAACCCTGAAATAAGCACATTTATTTTCATAACTTTTAACTTGTTAGCTGTGAAAAAATTGCTAATATTGATTAAAAATTTCTGGGTTGATTATGGTAATGTGAAAGCTGTGTCAATTATTCACTAAATATTCAGATTTTGTTTTTGTAAACTGAGTGCATATTTTACAAAATCTAAATGCAAGAAATTTGGAGCATTTTAATTCTTAAAATTCCTTTCTTTTTAAAAATCAAGCATGGAGAATATTAAAAGTGCTAACAAATTAAATTTGTTCTGCTTTCTGGATGTATTTCATAAATTGTAATATATATTGTAATAAATTTTTTTGTTAATTAGTTATATTTGTACAAATATAACTAATAACAAGTACTAACTATATACTTGTACAAATATGCAAGTATTGTTACTTCTAAATTTTCTTTTTATACAATGAATTTGAGTTGTATTATACTTGCATTTCTCTTAGAGTTTTATTCAGTTATAAATTGAATTAAGGCATTAAATTTTTGTTGTGTTTCACAGAAAATAAAATATCCCTACTCCTTTTCTTTCTATCCTGAAAATAATGTTAAAAACTTATTGTCTTAATAGCGTTCTACTATTCCTAAGAATATTTCATGGAAGTTCATTGTTGAATAATGTATGATTTGTATTTGTTCTTTTTAGGTGCATTGCTTATAATTCTTTGTTTTTTAATTGGTAATTTTTTTTAGAAAGGCTACCTATATATTTTTTGTTAGTTTTCTTTTAGTTTCAACCAAAATTCATATAAAAATCCTCTTTTTATGCTTTCTGAATTTTTATTTGTCTACAAATTAATTTATTGGTGTGGTGACAATTCAGTGGTCTTTTAAAAAACTGTTTCTATAATCACAGATATTTGTACATGGTAAGTTTTTTATTTCAAATTGGAAAAAAAAATTGTGAAAATTTGTATCCAGATATTCAAGTAAAATAGAAATTAATTTGAAATGAAGTTATTTGTTTTTGAGATATGCTTGCATTTGTTGCAGCAGCTGCCATGGCCGCAGCGTCCATTGTGCCGTCAATGGGTCAGCCACCTTTGGGCCTGTCTTCTGTTGCCTCCATGCCCTCACTCAGTTGGCACCAATCTGCCAATATGGGTGGTGGTATGTCCAACTTTGTGGGAGCCCAGCCGCCTGCTTTCCACCCCAATGCTCAGCTAGATCTCAGCAGCGAGGCCATGGACAGTGACAGCTCCAGGGACTCATACGGCAATGGAGATGCTCTTTCTGTTGAGGAGAGCGATAAACCAGCCAACATTAAGCAGGAGGTATGATGGCTCATGGGATGGGGCGCTGGCGATCGGCATGCCTTCTTTTTTACCTTGAGTTATGATCCTTGCATTGAGAAAGCATTTGTTTGTGTTTGAAAGGCTTGTTTTGGTGTGATAGAATGGGTTTTAGTGGACCGACATCTAAAGATTTATAGATGATTTTTACATTGTTTTTAGAGCTATAATTTTTTAATTTATTCATGATTTAAAAATATCTAAAAAAGTCAATTAATCAAAATTTACTAAAGTGCAAAAAAATAGCTCTGTTTATTATTTTGCAACATTTCTATCAAATTGTTTATTTTGATTGTTTTTTGTCAAGAAAAAATATTCCTTGGAGAATATTGAGTTTTCTTTAAGTTACATTTTAAAAAATATTGTTAATGTATTAAGCCTGAAAGCAGCCATATATTTACTATGACTAATGGCTTATCTATTGTTTAATGGTCTTGGATGTGGGACCACGTATACTGGTCAAAATAACTACCACTATGGAATGTGCAAAGGTTTACCAAAGAGTGTGGTAGATAGAAAAAAATGTTTTATATATATATATTTTTAAGTTTTTAGAATTATATGTTTTGTTAAAGATTTTTTTTCTGTGTTTTTGTCTTATATTTCAGCATCTCAGGATTACATATTGTTTATTATATCTGTTTTATGTGTACAAATTTAGCATTTCAGACAAGAACATATATTTACAAAATGTTTTCTTTATGAATGGAACTAATTTTTATTGAAATATTTATTACTTAAATTTTCTTATATGAAAGTATTGAATTACTTGAAAACATGAAGTACAAAAAGAAATATATATATACATATTGAATTGGAATTGTAGTGCATTTTCAGAGCATAATCAGTTTTGTGTATGGTACAAATCTAATCTTACTTTTTTGTAAGAAAAAAAATACTTGAGACAATTAATGTACAATTGTTGATCAACTATCTTACATTGCTTTTTGTTTGAAAAGTTCCTCTTAGTATAGCTGAAGGGTTTTTATTGTATATTTTTTTGTGTTTTTTACTGGTATTGACAATAATCTATTTATGAATGATCAAAATATGTTTGTTGTTAAATGGGTGCTTAATCAACACCTAGCAATAATGAGTCTGTTATGTATTTATTGCATTTTTTTTCCTAAAAAAATTGCTTTTTTATATCAAAGTATGGTTTTGGTTTTTTTTAAAAAAAATCAATGGTTGTCATTGTTTTGTGTGCGTTCTCCTAGAGAAGTGTGCAATGAATGGTAAACATTGTAATTAGTGCATTCTATGTGTTTGTAATAGTTCTACCACACTCTTTTGTGTTCGATGAAGAAAGAGACTGTTTTTTGGAACTCTTGCCAAGCAAGATTCTTTTGTGAGTTACCATTTTTGGCCTGGCCACAAAACTTATTAGTATTGTGTCGTGCTTGTCATGTAAGAAAGAGCATTTAGATTTTGTCATTGTGATAGATTTTCCCTAAGGTAGTCAAATGTATCGAATTTTTAGTCCCTTGAAAGGTAACTTACATCAAGGAATAAAAAAGATGTGTGCAGTGCATTATATATGAAAATGGAGGGCAATTTGTAAATAGTATTTGTTTATTGATCATATGTTGCAATACGTAAAGAGAGCAAAACATACTGTTTGGGGGGAGGGGGGAATAATGAGAACAAGTTTTTTTTAAAAGTCCATTTATTATAAGGTTCAACCTGAAATGTTAATTATTGATTGTTTTCTTGGAAAAAGTTATTTAACCCATTTTATGATGAAGAAAAAACCAGTTTAGTCTTTATGATTATAATTACAAAGTAGATATCTTGCTTGGACGGAACCAGGTAAATTTCTCGGAGGGTTAAATTACTTTTTTCCCCACTTAATGCTATTAAATATCTGTTTTCTTATTTCCAAACTGTATATGTCAAATTAGAATTTTCTTTGATTCCTGTTCTCTAAAAATTGCTTAAAGCAATTGTTGGTGATTCGTTGTGTATATTTCATGGTGTTGAATGCTTCAACATCATTTTCTCTGGTCAATTCTTTGGATCTTTTCTTGTAAATAGATGGACTTTTAAGTTTAGTGGTAAGATTTGTGAGTGAATGTATGTATTGGGTTGTAGTTTTATTGTTCCATACGTGACAGTGTTGAGTATTTTTTTTAAACTCATCTAAAAATATATTTCACAACTCCCATCGACAAAGGAAAGCGATTCTTCACAGCCATTCAGAAGAGAATGTATGCCGATTCAAAAAGGATCCCTCCCCATTTTATTTAAGTGTATGACATACTGGTATGAAATTCCCTACCAGTGTGTCACAAAAATGCACAATTTTATTACAACACTTGAAACTCAGGTTTGGTAAGATGTTAGATATACATTGTTTATGTACTTTTAGAATCATATGATTTTAAAAACGGATGTTTTTTACCTCATTGTAATGTATAACAATTTGCCATTAAACAGAGTACCTGCTTTCTATATTGAGAATCGTTAGTTTTTTAGCATCTGTTGTAAATGTCCATTAATCGTGTTTTTCTAAATGTTTTTAATGATTGTGTTTCTTAGTTTTTTTTTTATCTTTAGAAATCACTCGACTGCTCTATGAATTTATTATTACTATTGTGTAGTAATCATTGAGTGGAAAACATTGTATTATTCAAAGTAGTTGATATGTTTGTTTTATTTTTCAAACCTAAATTCCACTTATGTATTTTTTTTTTTGATGTATTACTTAAATGATTTCTCAGGGCTCTATAGGAGAGAAGGCTAATTCATTTCATGGTTTGCTCTAATATACATTTATTGTGAATGCATTACAGTATTTGTCTCTAGTGTGTTTTTGAATCATATTTTTGAATGAGACTTGTCCTTTTAAAAATTTTTTCATAAATATAACTCATTTTAAGCTGGTATTTTTTGAATTTAAATGAGGATGTAAAAATGATTTGAAGACTGAACTTCTATATTTTATCTCTTATTATTTTTCTTCCTTTTTTTGTTACTTAATGATTTATAGTTTACCTTTTTTTATTTTTAAAGTTATTTTCAGTGTTTTGGGGCACTGGGTTGTTTCTAAAGATTTCACTCTAAGGTAATCCTAGTTTAATGCAAAAAAAAAAAAAAAAAAGAGAGAGAAATGAAAAGAACATGTAAAAAATACCGAGAATTTTTGTATGGTTAGCTTAGAAACGTAAAGTCATTGAGACAATAAATTAAGTATATATTTATTTCTGTACTTTTTTAAACATTTATGAGGCTTTGATGTGGGCTTATTTAGTCTTAGGGGTTTGTTTTACTGAAAAATTTCACATTTATATAATGACTATTTAAAACATCTTACAATCACTTATATTTAATTTTAATTACATATATAAGAACAAGAAAAATGCTAATGTTTTTTACTTATTGCTATTATTACCATAAAAAATATATCAAATATTGGAAAGTAAAACTTAAATATAGTCTGATAAAACATAAGTTAAACGATTCTAAAGGAACTTCTATGTAGTAAAAGAAAGAGAAATGTATAAGTTATGTATTTTAATACAATTCAGCAGTATTATATGATAACTATTTGTAATATAAAGTGAAACTTAATAAGTATTACTAAAATTGATAGGTAGTACATTTTTTAAAGTTTAATTTATATTTCTACTAAGGATTTTACAGTTAATATCATTGATAAGATATACTTATGTAAATTTTATGACAATATGAAAATTGAAGTATTATGGTGGGGCAAGTGATTTTTGTGTAAACTGCCTGGTTGAAACAATCTTAAAAGAGACAAATCACAAAATTAAATAATGCAATCATTTTTTAAAGCAGATTTCAATCACTTGCATTCTTATTGAAATTATTATCAAGGTTTAAACTTAAATCTTTCTTGACAATAGGTACTTGGTTTAATTTTTATTGAAATAACTTTGAAGTTTTTATCTAAATTTATATGTATGTATATAAGCATTTAAAAAGTATTATATGTTTTATTTATTGGACATAAGTGTTTTGCATTAAACTAGGATTATCTGGAAGTATTTTATGTATTCATTCCCCATGATTAGAAAAATAAGTCCTGTAAATATAATACATTTATTTATAAAATTTTAATTGTGCATTTTTCATAAATAACTATGGATTCCTACATACAAATAAGTACAAATGTTATACGAATTACTCTGTATTTTATTAAGATTGTGATTACCAGTACATGAGATAACTGCTTTGCATCCACAGTGCCAAAGTTCAACAGGGTTTTCACTTATATATAGTGCCATTCACTATAATATGTTATACTCTTTTAGTGGTGTGATTGAAAAGTTTTTAAAACACCTCAAACAGTACCTCAAAAGGTTTCATATACCTTCACAATACCTCAGATTTCTTATGCTTTTCTTATTTAATCACTATAATTGATGCATGATCAGTTTAAAATTAAATTGGCACTCTTACATTGTCTCATGTACTAATCACATTCTTTATGTAAAAGAAGGGGAAAAATATTGATATTATTTTAAAACTTCAATTTTTTTTCTCATTGAACATCTCTGTAGTTTTCAGTGCTTTCAAATGGTTTGAACACTCTTGGATATTTTTTTATGTAATTTTGTTAATGAATAATATAGTTATTGCATTTATAAGTGGAATATTGAATTCCTTGAAAATGTTAAATAGAAATAGCGTAAATATATTGTCCATTCTTATTTTGAAAATTGTTTTATCTTCTCACAACTTCTGAAGTGTAGTTGGGTGTTAATTCACCATAATGAGTTGTATAAAATTTATATTTTTTCCCCAATAAAGTTTAAACTTTTTCTTTTAATGAATGAATTTCTGTCCTCATAAGAGTTGTAAAAAACCATGCTTAATGCAGTGAAAAGATATTTTTATTGTTTTGTTTCAAACTACCTATCTACCTGACTTTACAGATGTCTCTTTACTAGTAATTCGTTTTCTGTTCAGTTTTTCACCTGTTTGATTTGATTGTTCAGTTAAGTTGTTACTAATCTTAATATATATATATTTTTAACATGTAAAAAATATTTTATAAATTGATGAATATTAAGGAGTTGTATCCCACAAATACAACTAAATTATAAAGAATATTATTTTACTTTGGGTATTTCATATAAATTTTTATTTTTTATATTATATATATTTTGTTTTGGCAAGCATATAATGCATTTTATGATGTAAAATATATGGTTTAAATATTAGTTATTTCTCTAGGTTTTCCATAATAGCAAATAATTCTTCAATAACAACTGATATGTAGAAAAACGTGAGACAAGATTTGATCAGTTTTTCTGATACATTTGAAAATCTCCTTTTAATTATATTTTCAATGGGAGAAATGTTTTAAATGAATAGTCTAATAATTAAATTTACAATTTAATTTTTTTATTGAGGAATAAATTTATATCTTTAATTAATCTTTTTAACATATTTCAATTTTGTATCAGTTTTTCTAATCTTGTCTTTCTCAAGTTTGTCAGATAAGTTGATATTAGTGATTTCATAAAACTGTTTTTAATATTTGTTCAAATTTCATCCACTATATATATCTACTCACATTATATGTAATGCCAAAATGATGCATTTAGTATATATACATATATACACCTCTATTTTTTAAAGAAAGTGTTTTGGTATTTGGGAATGTATACTGGGTCTTTATTTTTAAATATACTAGTATGACAGATTTTTATCTTTTGAAAGCAGTGGTGGCACTAGATTCAATTGGAAATAATTAACTGCATCACATCCTTGCTTGAAGCAAAGAAAGTTGCAGTTCAGTTCTTTGTGTGATGTGTATGTTTTCTTCTGTTTTGATAAATTCATTTTTTAAAATTTTTAACCAAAAAGTTCTGAATGCATATGTTATATTTTTACGAGGAAAATGTGTTCCCCATCAAAAAATTCCTATGCTATTGTATCGTGATCTAAGCTCAAGTTTTAATCGTTACTTAGATTCCATCGTTTCAAGTTTTTAAATACTTATTTATAAATGTAGTTTTTTAAAAAGCTTACCTTTGGTAAACAACCTCTGGGCACTTTCTTTGACTAAGAAATACATTTTTAATTTAATTTTATCATATGCAGTAATCTGTCAAAAGTTTTCTTTCTGTTTAACTGGATCAAATATATGTTTATCTTTTAAGCATTTTACTAGAATCAACATTTTTTGTTAATTTTTGTTTGATATGTTGTGTGATAATTAGACTTATTGTTCCAAATAGACTTTTTCAATTTTAAGAATCAGGTGTTGCCACTGTAATAATCATAATTTAAAACCTTTCTGACAATCGGATAACTTTCCGATTCCATGATATCAATTAAAAAGACAACTCTTTACTGTATGCAGTACAGAAACATCACTGTACCTGGTTTTTCTATTCAACAAATAAGCCTTATCTATGTTTAAAAGAATATAATACATTTTCTAATGTCATTTCATTTTAAAACATCAGCCCTCATGTACAAATCTTATATATATATATATATACCATTATATTTCAACTTTGCTGCAGATCTATGATATATATATGCCTTTGAAAAATATTCTATGTCCTTTCATTATGATTTTTGTGAAGAAAAAATGTATCTATTTATTATCCACTTAATAATACTGTCATGTCAAATTTATGAGGAGCCATTGTAACTAAATTCGCTGAGACTCCTTTATGTATAACTACTGCAGAATATACTGTTTGCATGCTGTTTTTATAAAGAGGCAAAACTGAGTGCCACATCTCTCAGGAGTACAAATATAATCTGACTTAATATCAAATATTTAATTTTAATGCTTTATATGTATGCATTAATTTTGAAAGAATTTTTCTGAATATGATATGTATTCATTTAAAAACTTAGCACAGTGAAATTTTATTCAATACATCTATTTCATTTATATTTTTTAAAAATTGTGCTTGTAAAAAAATTAATTAAAATCTTAAATGATTCAAAATGAAAACATGAAAGGCTATTGGCTATAAAACTCATCATTTTATTAATTATTGGCCAAATGATGTGGTTGATACCTTTTCATTCAATAGGTATTTAGTAGAATTGGAACTTGAACATTATATTGACCATAAACTCACAAAAGGGATCACTTGACTACTATGGCCTTTAAAAAAGCTTAAATTTTCTAATGGGAACAAAATACTTTCAAAAATTTTAACTTGAATATGATTATTTAATTAAATGATTAGTGAATATGATATCAGTTAAATTAATATTGTAGGAAATTAACCATTATTAAATGCTTTTATGTAATCTGTTAATGGGCTTATGTATAATTTTGCTAAAAGGCAATTAATCTCCTTTCTAGAAAACAAATTATGGTAATTCTAAATACCATTTCACAAAAGAAATGTTTATTTAGAAGGAAATTGCTCTAATTTTTCTATCATTAAAATTTTTTCATCACTTCTTTATAAAGTTTAATTATTCACAGAATACAAAAATTTAGGGGTAAAGGCATTTATGCTCAGAAAATAGGATCTTATTTGTGTTGGTAGTTATTACATTTAAAATGTAAACTTCACATCTATTTTGTTCATTGAACATTTATTTATGATTGAGACAAATATTGAAACAAATTTTAAAAAAAAAAACTTTTGTGTTAGTGTACTGTTGTCTTTGCTCTCCAGTGCTGATTTGTTCTATAAAATAAATATTTTAAAACTTTTTATTGTTATGAAAGGTATTTATCTGAGAGTGCCCTCAGTTTTGCCTCCTCTGCATCCATTTAAAACACTCCTAAAAATGGTATTCTGCTTGCAGTTAGTCAGATTCCTGCAAGTTGTCTTTTCTTTCTTTCTGAAATGAAAAAAGCATGGTGCCCTTTTTAGTGTGATTTGCTAATATTGTGGAGGTATAGTACAAACGTTAGATGTTGTAGCTTAAGACAAAAAATAATCCAGAGTGTATTGTATCACTGTACCTATATATTGCGTCGCGGTAGTGTTGCGTTGTGAACTGTCTTGTGGCTTAATGTTGTGACTAAGCATATTTAAATGCAAATATCTATTCAATGTGACCTTATGCACCATTGACCTTGAATGGTGAGTTAGTGGAATCTGTTTCATTCTAAAACCTTTCCCTCTAAATTTTTTTTTCTCGAGAGAGTTGCTGAGATCACAGTGTCTGCTTCAAATATGCCCCCCAATTTGCTTTTAATTTCTTAGCTTTCAATATTTCATTTTTCTCAATGATAACTAACACCCTGCTTTTGAATTTCAAAATTAATTTTTTTTAATAGTTCCATTTTTTTTTAAAACTTTACCAATAGCATAAATTTTATTATTCATGCTGACAGAAAGAAAAATGCAATATATGTTAAAATATTTTATTTTTTGTTTTAAAAACTAGATGTTGTTTCTCCTATATAATGATCTGTCATAATTAAGAAAATGTAGTTTTCAAAATCAATTTCATTTATAAATGTAAAAAATTCTTAAATTAATTAATAGAATTAATATGCTCATACATCATATATAAAATTGCACCTATGCTGAATTAGCTTTTATTCAAATTTTACTTTAATTTTAATGAAGCTTTACATTTCTTAGAATTGTTATTTTGGTGGCTGAGGGGAAGGGTTAAATTGGATGAGTTTCGTTCAAGTTATTCAAACAGATGATTCATACTAAATATAATTTTTAAATTAAAAATTGGATTTGTTTGTATTGCTGGGTTAATTTGTTTTTAAATTAAAATTATTTCTTACCTAAATTTAAGGGGAAAATTTTTACAATGTGTAATTTTTAATGTTATTGTCATAGTAGATATTTAATTAGAACTGCTTTATGAAGAAGACATTTTAAGTAAAGCTATTTTCATCCTAATTTTTATCTTATCACTAGTTTAAAAAATAGATTATTCTGAAGTTTTAATTTTTCTTGTCCCATTTTTTTTTCAAAGAAAATTGCATCTTTTCCTATGTCAGCAGTTTTTAACCTAAAAATATTTGCTAAATAATTTTGATAATTAAGTTAAATTTTTTTAAGCTGAGAATGTGACTTGAGCGGAAGCAGTATGAACTGATTTTGTAAATAGTTCCATCTTTAAGTACTTTACAAAGCTACTATCAGTTCTAGTATATAGTCTATAGTAATTTTTTAGAGTGCTAAAACATATTTGAAAATGCAACCAGTTCGTCCAAAATTCTGTGATCTGTCTATCTGTACTTTTTAATTTATTTCCTTACACTTAATATAAAGCAAGCGAATTCTATCTTATCTATTTTCGCTAATCATCATTGTTGACTATTTTTGGAAAACAAAACCATTTGTAATGAAGAATATGACCTTAAATGTATATGGAGCAAAAGCGGAGATACTTCCATAGCTAGATCGTAGTATCAAGTTCCTAATAGATTTGTAATTGTTTTTATTTTCAATTGCTTTATCATTGTGTATGATTTTTCATTTAAATATTTTTAGCTTAGATTTGGGAAAATGCACCATTTTTTCCCCCAGTTTTTGCATTATTTTTGTGCAAAAAGTGAACTATTGAAAGAAATCTATTGCAAAATCAACTAAGCAATACTGATCTTTTTTTTAAAAAGAAAAAATTCCATCGTATATCTAGATCATTTCATTCGTTGAATATCAACCTAAGAGTTAAATTTTTAAGTATTGTACACATCAATCATATAATGGATGGCCACTGCTCAATTTTTTAATCGGTATTGTATGCAAACTTGTGGCATTACCATTATTTATGCATTAGAAAAATGTCTTCATTGTCTTTTATGTGTAATGTATTAACTTTAGGTTAATATTCAACTGAAATTACCTATAGGTTTCACATTTCATAATCTTTTCCTCTTCCTTTAATAACACTTTGATTTTTGGCTTTATGCAATTGTCCTTTTAAATGCTTAAAACAAGAGATGCCATCTACATTGTTGTCAGTATGTTTTTCAATTTTTATTCTTAATATTTAATTAATTGCATAAAAACCAGTTTTATTCTAAAGCATCAGCACATTAATTTTAAAAGGCAGTTTTACTTATTTCTGGTAAAACCCATAAAATGCACATTGTTTCATTACAAAGCATCACTTTTTATAATACAGAATAGTCTCTTAAGACTTATTTGAAAATTAACCGCTGAAAGTTCCACCGATGGCATCTCTACCATCAGTATTGATAGAAGGCTCAAAACCAATACTAACATTGGATATTCATTTCAAAATCGATACTGAGCTATTGCAATGGTTTTCCGACAACTCCACATAGTATGTATTCTGAAACATGCTTGCTGTCTATTTTGTAATTTCCTCCAAAAGCACTCTCCCATTCCCCCCAATAGCTGACCCTTGTTGCCACAGCAGAAGCAGAAATTTAACACAGATGGCAGGCTGGTCAGGTGT
Organism: Trichonephila clavata; assembly: GCA_019973975.1. Taxonomy (NCBI): domain Eukaryota; kingdom Metazoa; phylum Arthropoda; class Arachnida; order Araneae; family Nephilidae; genus Trichonephila; species Trichonephila clavata. The sequence goes on along the minus strand of BMAO01025825.1, from coordinate 74,931 downwards.
AATATTCCATTGCATTTCATTTGTTTCTTCAGGCATATCTACTTGTGGCTGGAAGAAAGGCATGTCTCAAAATATAATTCTTTAAATGTTACTGAAGGGAGGTATGAACGGTAATGTCATCACACAAAAATGGATTTGTAAAATTTATCCCTCCCCCCCGCCCCAAGTATTTATATATAGATTTTTTCCTTTCTAAATCTGCAGTAGACTACAATTTTGTGGTTGTTCTATAGCATTCTATAAATGCATGCTATTATTTTAAATGTATTTTAAATATTTAGCTAAAACAATTGGATCAATATACTTCAGCAGTTCATCATACTAAACTTTGTTATGAAGAAATGTAGTTGTGGCTATTTTTTTATCTTCAACTTTTTGTGTTCACACAGGCATGATAATCTGCATTTAAATACAATTAGACTGGATTTGGGGAAATTCAAATGAAAATCTATTCTATAAATATTTTACATTGCATTTTCAAACTGCTGATGTACATTTGTACCATTCCACATTGTAATTCAAATGTTTTCTTTTGACTGTTTGTCTGTGTGTGTCACTATCTTCATTCAGAATCAAGCTTGGGATCTTCAGTGCAGATTGCAATAACCTAAATGCCAACCATTTGAGCTAAAGGGATGAATGGCTTCCTTCCCAAACAATGATTTTGACCATATTTGAGGCCTTAACACCATTAAGTACAAAAAGCAAAAACAAAAATTACTTAGAATTACAATTCAGTAGTTCAAAGGAGAGAAGATCCACCATGAAAGTTAGCACACCTCATAAAGTGACTCATCAAACATAATTTAAACATTGATAGTGATTCAGAAAGGTTTTATTTTGTGTGTATTGAATTATGTGCATACCTCCATTTAGAAAATTTAATTTTTGTCCAATTTATATCAGAATGAAGTTTCAAAATCTTTTTAACACAGTGGTTTGCCAATACGTTTTTCGATATTGTACACATATGAAATAAAGAACCATGCATTGTGAATACCTTTCTTCCAGTTATCCAAGTATTGCCATTTCTCTTAAAAAATTGTGGAAAAAAAATAAGTAAAATGGAAAAAAAAGCTCACATTTAAAACTGATATAAAGAAGAAAAAAAATATATGAAGTTCCTGTAGCCAGACACTATACCTCCGTATATGGCCAATATACTGTACAACCATTGTTTATGATGCGAGTATGTATGCGACCTCTATTGAATGTATGAATGTATGAATGACTGTCTACATTGGTTTTGTACGTCAATCGGCCTTTGTACAAGCTCTTGCAATAAAAGTGTTTGTACAAAACCATCTGCTGTTTCTCTTTACTGTCTATGTGTCCTTTACACCACTTAATCATTCATTTAGGCATGATTTAATAATTGAGCAAATTACTTAGTTGCTTCATGATATACCAATAAAGTTGGAATAATTTTTACTCGAATTTGCTTTTACCCTCACAACATATACGATTTATCGAAAAAAGTACGAATTTTAAGAAAAGAATCCTCAATTCACCGAACGGAGCACTAGTATTATGTAAAATAAAATGCAGCTGTCAAGATACAAAACGTATATACTTAGTTAAACTTTAAAGGAAACTACGCTTTTAAGCAAAATTCACTCTTAACACTCATATTTTCACAATTATGAATTGAAAGTGAATACTGCCCTGTTTTTAAGTATCTTTAGAAAAAATGTTTATTCACTAGTTCTAATAATTTCACTTAAATTATGAATCTCAAATCCAGTCCAGTTAAGACCGAGGTGGGCATTAAGTCGATCGACCGGTGGACCGCCAAGACATTTTGGGGTGACCGCTTTCACTAAGACTTAATAATCATTCCATTATAAAAGGTCTAAAAATACCGTATTTATTCGAATCTAAGCCCCGTCCCAAATTATCAACGAGATTTTGTGAAAATTGAAAAATAGTCTAAAATGTGATTTATCGATATACAATTTTACGAAATTATTTTTTTTTTTGAAGGAAAACAAAAAGTGAATAACTACCGTAAAATCGGGCTTACAACGTGCACGTTATACGCCGGGTATAAAAATGACAACTCCAAAAGAAAAAATAAAGCTTCTACATATATCGAAATACTGTTTATTTAAGAGAAATGATATTCTTTATGAACGTAAAGGGTTGTAGCTCTTGAAGTATTCTATTTTTTTCTACTACTTGGAATAATAACTCAAATAAATTACTTCAAAACATAAGAGAATTGCACACGCATATTTCTAATTTCTTCATAAAAATGGGGGTGCATATTTTTCGGCGAATATACCTAAAAATAAAAAAAAATTGAAGCTTGAAAGTATAGGTGTGCGTTTTACGGTAGTTATTTTTATCAGTATTAAAACTTTTAAATACATGCATAAAACTGTAATTGCTCTAAATACCCCATTCAACACATTTTTCTGCTTTCGATTCTAAGCCGCGCCCGATTTCTAGTAGTATTAACATCGGGTAAAAAGTGCGCCTTAGATTCGAGTAAATACGGTATTTTAAAAAATACGGAAAAAAATCGAATGATAAGAGTAAAAAAAAAATTCGTTGAATAGAAAATGCACTTCACTATTTGGAGGCTATTTTACGAAGAAAATCGTAAAATGTTCTTGGTTCGAGAAATATAGAAATTCGTAAAATAGAGGTCCGGCTGTATTGCATACTTTCTTTTAGTTCACTACACTACGACACTGGTGGACCGCAGCACCCTGAAAAAATTAAAAGTAGCCCGTACCCTGGAAAAGTCTGCCCACCTCTGAGTTAAGAAATAAAGGCTCAGATTATAATTTTAATACGTGAAATGTATCACAGCATATTTATTATAATTTGGTTTCAACATCGTTATTGTAAAGAGAAAAAAAAAAATCTAGATCAAATCTCCATTCCCCCTTTTAAATAATTTCTTAACATTTTTTTTGTTCGAAATGACCAAGTTCAATTTCAGAAATATTTTATAATGGCTGCTTCTACTTTACCAGATAAAAACTGTTTACACTGAAGAGAAACTTTGCGAAATATAAAATACCGAATATAAACTTTACATGAGGTTAAAATTTCTATATAACGTTCCAATTGTAATGAACAAAATCATTGTCCTGTTGAAATATTAACCACCAGCCCTAACGGTATCGGATAGTCCTATAACTTAATTTATAGCACATCCCTGGATTTGTTATAAATCTCGTAATCCATCATGATTAGCAACCCTCCTCCAATTTGCCTCCTGGGGTCGCGATAGTCGTGGCCGACATGAAATGTGTTCGACCTCAGTGCCTCTGAGGATTCGTCGTGTCGAACAGCTGTTGTACATTAAATTTGTTGAAGTATAAAGTCTTTTCGTTGGCATGGTTTGGGGGAAAAGGCATTCTTTTCACTTGATCTAGGCTCAAAATTACGAGGTCCATCGCTAATAGCTTTCACTTCTCGTTAGAGTTAGAGGTAAAAAAAATATCCAAACTTTACCTCGCTGCATTTTCTAATAAATCTCGAATAAAACAGTTAAAATCTGCATCTTTGCTTCTCTGATAATGCTTTCACGAAATATTTCACATGTTTTATAATAACTCGGATTTTAATTACAATGTACTGTTTTTTTCTCAGGTTGTCTTCATGTAATTTTTAAGACCTGTTATTTAATTTTCAGGAAAAAAAAGATTTTAATACAATTTAAGTTTATTTTTAAAATTGCAGTTAGAACAGTATTGTAAATTGTCATTTGCATATATTGTCCTTAGAAATACACCAATTCGATAGTGGTATTGTAAATTCGTAAAGAAATAAGTATTAGCACACGGTGTTCAAGTCGGTTAAACATCACTTATAGTAGGTTAAAAGTGCACCTTTAGGTAAACAAACAAAACAAAAAAATGATTTTATTTTAAAAACTGAACATATTTTTGTTTTCTTATTAAGATTATTTGAATTCTCAAAATCACATTCGTTGGAAATTTTTGTAGGTTCCATTAAATTTTTAGGCTTTCGGAGTCAAGTCTTAAAATAGGTGGAAAGATTTTGAAACTAATGTATTCTAGTTCGCGCGATTTTCTATTTAATACAAGGCTTGTCAAAAGCACTTCGGTGATCCTAAATTTTCTCTTATTTTAGTGTGTTACTATTGCCTCTGGAAAAGCTTATATCAGAGTCTCGACGGTGTGAGAAACTTTTTTCTCTTCTTAACATGCGTTCTTGGTTTAATTGATTGTTTATAAACTCTGGACTCTGTAGCAACGCAAGGACTAATGGTGATGAACCTTGTAATTTGGAACCATATTCAAGTGACGAAGAGGACATTTCCGCTTTCACCACATTCTCCAAACTTTCTATGCTAACGCGAGGACTTTGTATCCAGCAGATTTAACGCGCATCAACCCCTCTGCATGGCAGATCTTCGGTAGTTCCAGGATTCAAACTTACCACTAGCAGGGACGTCTTAAGACTTCTTGAGGCCCTGGGCCCCTACGCAAAAGTGGGCCCCACCTTTTATCCTTAAAATTAGACGTACGTTGTCAAATACTCGGTACAACCAGCAACTCGAAACAAATGTGCATTGCTTACAATCACACAAACCGGTTCAACCAACTGCCGTTTTTTGACAGAATGAGTAATGATGTACGGTTCTAGGCAGGGACGTCTTAAGTCTTCTTGAGGCCCTGGGCCCATACATAAATGGAGGCCCCATCTATGATTCTTAAAAGTAGACAGTACATAGCATACGTTGTCAAATACTCGTTCACACAATAACACGAAACAAATTAATGTGCATGACTTGCAATCGCACAAACCAGCTCAACCAACTGCCGCTTTTTGATTGAATGGGTAATGATGGTATATGGTGGTAGGCCTATACTTGGACGAGGAACATCAGTTGATAGATCGTTCAAAATTCCCAGTTTTTTTTCGGAAAATAAAACCAAAAAATAACATTTGACCGTAGAAATTATTCGAAATACGATCTTCTTAAGACTGAGTCGAGAACGAGACGAGGCCCCCATTGTAGTCGAGCCCCAGGCCCAGTTGGCCTATGCCTTAAGACGTCCCTGGTTCTAGGCCTAAACATGGACGACGGTCATCACGTAATAATACAGTCTTACCACTGTTACCAGTTGACATATAGTTTGAAATTCCCAATTTTTCGAAGAATACGTCCGTAAATAACATTTGATACGTTACAATTATTCGATTAATGATCTTATTAAGGCTAAGTCGAGAATGAGATGAGGACGGACCCAGTTGGCCCCTGCTTTAAAATGTCCCTGACTACTCGGCAAAAATACTACCGGCCACTAGTTCCCGACCTTTCTTTTTCAACTACTATATTTTCTTGGCATTTGAAATGAAAAATAAGAATGAAATTTATAGACCTAATATCTAACGCGGATTTGCACGAAGGGGATGCGCATGGTTACCCAAAAGTGCTCCGAGATATATAACAGTATGTCTATCAAAATTGTTGATTAAATCCACGTACAGCTATGTGTTTACAGAGATTTTGTATTTTGCAATTTTTAATAGTTGAATTTAAGAAAGAATTGCAGTGATATCGTCAGCACTGGTTTAAAAAAGAAGCATGTTTTTGAGCATTTTTCGAAAACTATTGAACCGTTTTTAGTAAGAATTGATAAGTATAGCAAAGAAAACGCTTTTCTTAATTATTCAATCAAATTCTCTCTTTTATTTCATTTAAGTTCGGAAAACTGATGATATAGGTGCTTCAAACACTATGTGCAGTTTTAGTTGTTCGTTTTTTAAGGCCTTTGATTATTTTTTAAAACTTTTACAAACAACGGCTTAAAGACAATTTCCGGGTGATGAATTACAACGGAGGGCTGTTGAGAGATTGTAGGTAGGTCAATCCTGAGCAGAAGTACCAAGATGGCTCAATATGTCCCAAAATGTTGTTTCTAGATTTTAAAAACAATACCAGAAGATAGTGAAAATATCTGTAAAGCCAGTTACAGGGTTCGAAAGATCCCCCAAACTATTTGGCTTTAACTGCAAAACGCAATTGGGAGATGACGTCTACTCAACTCGCAAATTAGACCTTCGCTGTTTCTAGTACTTCAGTTTCGAGGCTTTTGTTTACCGAAGGCTTAATGAGGCAAAGCTTTACGCCAGGAGATATAATGGTCTGCATCTCACTCACTCCAGGTCAAATGAGAGCCCGCTTGATATGGTGTGTGTGTGAAGACATCATAATTATCATTCTCAGACACTGGATGACCGGAACTTACGCATATGAGTAGAAATTGAGTCTAAGCACTGGTTCTCGATTTGTTTATATATGGAGAGAGCCGGGGACTGGATGCCATCCCTCAAAGATCATGTGGTAGATGGTTTGTGCATGGGGGATGTTGGATGGGTGTACCTTGATTACTTTGAGGTATACGTATGATATCTTGGAGCCATGAGTGGGGCTTTTCCGGAGGGCAGTTGGTACCCAGCTCATTTTTACGGACGTTAACTATCTTCCATACAGAACTTGGCTGGTCGACGAATACCTTGAGAATCAGAAGGTGTAGTGACAAACCACGAAAATTTTTTGATTGTCCGCAGAAAAACAGGGAAATCATTTATATTTTCATAAAGATTCAGTTTCACATAAAAACGACGAATAACAAAACGCATTATTTAAAATGTGGATTATACTTTAATTTTAGCTACTATTTTTTGCGAAATTCCTTCTGAATTTAGGGAATTTTTAGCTACTTTAATAGGTGTATCTAATGATATTTGAAAGTGAGAGTCGGCGATCATTGTAAATTGTCGGCATAACACTTCAGTTTCTTAATATTGCTATGCGTTATTGGTTTCTTCTCGCTTTTCGAGAGGTTCCTTTTAAGTAATGTGGAAATAGAGACTTAAACAAGTGACAATATAGTTATAGTGGCCCGTCATATAGAATTCAATCGCATGAGTGATCCGCCATACAGAAGTCAATCATATGAGTGTTCCACTATATAGAGGCCCACCATATGAGTGTTCAGCCAAATACAGAACTATAAATTTAGTGGTCCATGAAGCTCTAAGGTTTGGCGATTGTCAACTGCGTGAAGCAGGTTTGTTCCACGTCAACAGCCAGACATGATACTGTTCAACGAAGTGCAAGCCAGGAAGAAAGCATCTTGAATCTTGTGGCTGATAGATACGAGACAAGTTCAAGAGCTGTTGCTCATCACGTAAGTGCGAGTCATCAGACCGTTTCTAGAGTGTTAAATGAAAAAATAGCTTACTCTACCATTTTCAGCGAGTACAAACTTTGAATCCGGTAGACTATCCTATCCGTCTGAGCTTCTGCCAATGAATGTTACAGCCATGTGCGATGCAGCTGAACTTCATAGCTCATGTGTTATTAACAGATGAGGCGATGTTTACACGCGCGCGCAAAATTCCCATGTATGGGCAACCGAGAACCCACATACTTATCGACAACGATTCTGAGTGAATGTGTGGGGGCTGGCATTGCCAACGACATTTTGATTGGATCATACTTACTACCGACTTGATTTAATGGCGAATGTTATTTTTCTGGAACGGGTGTTACCAGCACTGCTGCAGGATGTTCCGATTGTCATTCGTAACAGCATGATGTTTCAGCATGATGGGGCGTCCACCCACTTCAACACTAATGTGCGCACTTACCTGAATAAAACGCTTGGGTCGCGATAAATTGGGTGTTGTGGATAGTCTCTTGGCCACCCTTATCTCCCGATTTATTATATCCCGATTATCCTTTTTATGGGGACATTTGAAGAATCTTTATGTTACTCCACTTGACTCATATGAGGTTCTCGTTGCTCGAATATCCGAAGCTGCTGCACGTGAGCGTGAAATACCTGACATCTTTGAACGTATATGCCACTCGCTCTTCATAGATACTGTCAAGCATGTTTCGCTACTGGTGAGCGCAATTTTGAAAAGTTATTGTAAACATTACATTAAATAGTTTGTCTCTTTCCTTTTGTCTCTTATTATTTGTGTTTGTGCCTCTCCGCGTCATTTGCGCCTATACATTCCTATACAATAAATGATTGTTATAATGTCCTGTACCTTCCTTTAAAGTTTGTACCATGAATTCTGGACCACCCTGTATATAAGCAAAAACAGTTATAGGTCAAACTGAAATCCATTAAGTTTCGATTTGTTATAAATGTTTGTATTAAGTTTTGTCTATACGTAGATTTCATTACTCTTGTACTTCATAATCATTTCAAAAACTATAATAAAAGTGTACTATATATTTTTGTATATTTTACAGAATTCAGAAGCTTTCGCTAGAATTTTAGAAGTGTCCTTTTTATTTTGCCCAGTATTGAATTTATAAACAAACTTCTATTTTTTTTTGTCACAAAGATGTTTTTTTTTATACGTTATTGAAGAATTTATAGCAATCAAATTGCAAAAGCATATTGAAAGTAGGTATATAATGATGTTTCCATATAGTTTCAGTTTTTAACAGAGGGTCCAAATTTTAAAGAACTTTTTCGATCAGAGAAAGAATGTTCTATTAATAATATTTTCGTAAATTGAGTTTTAGTCATATTAGCATACATTTCACGAACGCTAGATATAACAGATTTCGAAATGCTGTTACATTGAAAAACGTCTTTATTCTATGTCTTGCATGATATTTCGGTTACCGTGGTAGCCTAGTAGTCATGGTCAAGAACTCGTGACCGGCGTTATCGAGTCGCAGGTTGTAGTCCTAATGGCACTGAAGACTCACCGTCTTGAAGACCTGATACGCATTAAATCTGTAATATCTCAAAGTCCTCACGTTGGCATGATTTGGAAGTTGAAGTACGGTGTCGCCTCAGGTGTCGTCCTCGTCACTTGACCTAGGCTCAAAATTGCAAGGTCCTTCACCAAAACCCTTCATGCGGCTCTAGGGTGCGAGGTTTGTAAGCATTCCCTATTCTATGCAATATTTAAATGCCAATTTTATCCATAAATTTTATTTAAATTTAAAAAAAAATGAAATGCGATGCTGAAAAAAAAATTAATAGCTCTGAAATTTAAATTTCTGCCTGTAAACAAACTGAAGATTTTTTTTTTATAAAAATGTGCTTAACAGGGTTTCGTTTTAGTAAAATATATTAATAGTAATAATTTTTTTTTACAAAATTTAATGAAAGAAAATGCATAAGTGAATGCATAGATACATTACAGGATTTTGTCTTTCAAAAGAAATGAAAAACTAATTTTTACGAAAAACTAAATTCATAATCTATTTCTTTTGTTTGGGATTATTTTTGTTTTGTTATTTTTGTTTCTGTTTTTAAAGAAAGATCTTTTACAGCCACATGTACGCGCAACTGTACAAACATAGTGGTAGGTTAAAATTAAGTCAAAACATAATAATATCAAACAATTTTTCGAACATAAAAAATAGATTTTATTAAAATGATTAATTGGTAATAACAATACTATACATTTAAAAAAAAACCGAAAAATTAATCTAGAGTTAGTATGTTTTCATGAGAAATGCAATAATCTAATTTGAAAGTACATTTTTAATCGAACCAAGTGAAGGTCGAAATTAAATAGTTAATGTACAATGTACACTTTTTTTTTTGTATAAAATGATATGCATGCATGAAAAAAAAGGAAAAAAAAAAGATGGAAACACATATAAGTTGTGTGATGTTAAATTAAAAATTACATCTAAGGAGAAAAAAAAAAGCTATTTTCTTTAAGACCTCCATTTACCAGCCATTATGAATTGCTGAAAATAAAGTTGGAATAATTGAAATTTCTTCTTTCCCCCTTGAAGTCTTCTACTCCCCCCATCCAAAAAACAAAACCTAAAGGAGTCTAAAAAAATTAAAGGTCTCCCCCCATTCCCTCCATAATTATTGATTAAAAAAGAATTCTTTAATTGTGTTTAACTTTTCATATTTTTCATAATATTACTTTTTAAAAAAAATTATATCTCTTTATATATAAGAGAAAGGCGACTAACTCACTCATCATGAAATCTTCGGAAGTATTAGATCTACAGACTTGAAATTTGGTAGGCATGTTTCTTTTGTTGAGTAGAGATCCGCTAAGAACAGGGTTTGCGCAAATCGACTCCTGGGGGATTTAAAGGGTCATTATTTTATAAGAAAAAAAATGGTTTTGAACTATTGAAACGTGTTTGAAATTTAGAAGGCTTGTTTCTTTCATTGAACAGTATCCGCTAAGAACATGTTTTGGGAAAATCCTCTTTCCTAGTGTCGTAAAATTTATTTAAATATATTTGACTAGGAAAATATTTATATCTTGACTGACAAATGAACCCGAGAAGTATCACGTAGTTCGCTATACTTATTTTATAAATCACTCTTTCTATGAAGTCCAGTTTGTATTTCATTTATAATTATTGAAATATTAATTGAATTTTGACCAAATTAAAGCTTTTTTCTCTTTCCATCTCGATTTATATATTTTTCAAAGTTCTTTGCATAAAAATGTATCGTTTGGTGCAAAAAGTTTTGAAAAATGTCGAATAGAAAATTTTGCTTCGCGTCAAATTTTTGAGACTCTTGTTTCAAAACGGGGCCGAATCTTGATTCTCTTGTGATTCAATAAGTTTCGAATATAGAATTTTACGAAATATCAAATTTAGGCTTACTTTAAGAAGTGAAATCATATAAGTAAGACATGTGAATCGCGTTTGAACTGAAACAATCTGTCTGTGTGGTATATGTCCTAACAATTTTCTCTCAGGATATTTCGGACAAACTAGGTTTGAATGAAATTTAGAACATACTCTACCAGATTCTAAAAAAATCTTTAAATCTTTATTTTAAAATTTAATGGATTTATTAATTAAACCATCGAAACTTAATTCTCTTTGAGTCATCATAATTGTTTTAAAAATTGTCAAATTACGATAAAACAAAGGTTTTTTTCTTTTCTTTCTTGACGATTATAATGTTTCTAAGAATAAAAACTGACTTAATCAAGGAAAATGTGTTGGAATAAGAAATGTCTCTTCTGACTCGCAGACGTTTTATATGGTAATCGCAGTGATTTCCTAAGTCCAAAAGTTTAGACACTCATTAACAAATGAATTTCCTAAAAATTAACTTCATCAAGGCATCTCACCGCGTCCTCTCCTTAATTGTACCACACTCGAAAGTAAATAAACACGAATTTCCGTCACTTTCGGTTGCCATTCCGTGTTTTCATTAAAATGAGGCTAATCGTTCTCTAAAAATTTGAGTAAGATTTCGAAAGGCGCGGTTTCGTATGAGTCGAAATCATTTAAAAAATGATTTGGTGGATAATTGTATGCTGGTGGAAATGTTTTTCCCTTCCCATATTGTTTTAATTTATTTTTATTTGATTTATATATACTATACAATTCAAAATATTTTAATTTTTGAAATTTAAAAATGAGACTTCACTTGGTTTGTTTTCAATATTTAAAAGTGCGCGAATGAATTAAAATGAAATAATTTATAATTTCAAATGAAGTAATTACATAAAAAGGAAAAACAGAGAGTTTGTTTCAGCAAGTATACATCTGTGAAATGGTTTCTAAATGATATTTCAAACATTCTGGGATAAGTCTTTTGCAAAATTTCGTTCAAGTTGGAGAAATATATAGTTCTTCTTTTGCTTACCAATATTCATAGAGTAATATAGTTATATTAACGTCGCGTTAACGAGGGTTACTGGCTGCGGATCTCGTAATTTTTAGCCTCAGTCAAGTGACGAGGACGACATCTGATCTGGCACTTCTCTCCAAACTACCACACCACGCCAAATGGAGGACATTTAGCTGCATAGATTTAATGAACACTTACCCTCTCTATACGGCGGGTTTTCATTGGCTCTAGGACTCGACCCCGCGAAGCGCTGGCTACGAGAGTTCGAAACCATAACCAATAGGATACCGTGACCACACACTATTCATATAACAACAAGCATTAAAAATTTTGTACTTAACACGACATGTTTCCGATATATATACATATCTAAATATATTCAGCAAGTGGATATATTTAATGCAATTTAATTTTATTTGATTATTTATTAACGTTGCATTTCATATCAACTCTGGGGATACTACGTTTTCATTCGTTTTCATTTACGTCGCAGGGATATGGATCTGAATAGATCCTCCATCCCCTATCTGAAGTTTTAGCGACCTGAGATGTGGTTTGGCCTGCATGGGAGATGGAATGTCATTCTGGATGAAAGGCTGAATCCTGATTGGTCGGCGGGACTAGGCACAGGGGCGGTAACAGCAGTCGCACTCCTGAGGTTTCGGCGGGAAAAAAGAAGTAACTTGTGTGTTGAGAGAAATGGAGTTGAATTGGCAGCATGTTGATTGGCTGTGACATGGGGTGAGATACCTCTCTGATTGGCTGCCCTGAGAGACTGGGGATACTGATGACGGACCAATTTTTATCCTCGGTCGAGTGCAGAACCGATCCAAGCAGGTGTGCGCGCGTGTACTGCACGCTGGCGGGCAAAGCAAGGAGCGGCCGACGGCTGCATATAGCCTCTATTAATCAAGCAAATTTTTTTCGAATTTCTCAAAATAATACTTATTATAAGTTGAATAAATATGATGTATTTTAAATAGTTATTGAAAAATCAAAATGTGTTCCGATTTTCCGATAGCATAGTTTAAGAAAAGTAGAATGTTAATGCACAGTGAATTGGTCCACTCATTGTCCACTAATGTCTACTCTTTACACACATCATACATTTGATTGCAAAATTCGTGGTAGAACAGGCAATGCCGTATTAAGAAAATAATATTTTTTTTGCTTTGTTTATCAGTGGCACTTTAGGTCTCAAAGGCGTCTCAAAAATGATTTTTTCGAAAATAAGAGAAAAGCTACTTACTCATCACAATATTTCAGATATTCAGACTTTAAATTTGATATGCATGTTTCTTTTGTAGAATAGACAAACGCCATGGGAATATATCGACAGAAAAAAAATGTTAGCATCAAATAAAAAATAGCTTATATATTCCACAATGTTTCCGGAGCTACAAAACCCAAATCAAATTACTGATTCCGTTTTGATTAAAGATCTTGTCGGCTCCATTTAATGAACAACCACTAAGTAATTTATTATATTTTTTGCGTACCATACTTAAGACTTGTATCCTTTTCACTGCCAGGAAAATTTATTTTGCAGCATAATATTTTGTAAATGAATCCTTAAGTACCATTTTTTTAAAATTATATGTTTAAATTGGGAGGAATAGTTCTTACGATCTGGAATTTTTTCTCAAATTGAAAAAGTTGCAACTTAAATCTTGCTCTTGCCATTATAGAATTTCATAAATGTACAAATAATTATACGAAAAAAGATATTGCGGTTATTTCTCCTGAGAAAAAGAAAATCTTTAATTTCATATTTTACTTGTCGCTTCCATCTTAAATTAAATGCCCGATAAAAATTTAAGTATGAAGTATGTGACAGCATGTGCTAGGCGACGTGCAAAAATTTAAAAAACGTTTACACTCTTCAAAAGTAACATTCAAGCACATATAAATGTACGAAAGGCCCGAGGCACGATTTCTGCGTAAATAAACTGCAGTTTCCATAACTTACTAGGAGCTGCTTCTAAGATAAGTGACGATGTCTCATCTTAACTAATTTAGTTAACATACTTTAAATCTTGAATCTTTCTTTAAATGTGTTTTAAAATTTTTTATAGTTATCAAATTAACAATCCTTAACACAGTCATGTCAATTTTAATAGAAAAAAAATTGTTTTTTTTTTTTTTAAGTTATAGATCTTTAAGAAATAAAGAGAATTCCAGTTTAAGAAGCTAAAAAAATCTGTTGTATTGAGTAAAAAAAGAGAAAAAAATTGATGTTGAGCACGGGGTGGAGGAATTTTACTTGAAGCATTTTGTGTTAATGGGTTACAGTAATAGATATTAAGCAATATCTATTACCGAGGGTCACTCTGAAATTTTGAGATACTCCTAGGTGTTTAAAGCTATACTTACAAAATTTTAGGAGTGTTCAAAGTAGTCACTTTCAGCGTCAATGCACTTTTGTAGATGAATTTTTCCCAGATTAAATGCCTCGAAGCATTCATTTCTTGAAATTGATGGGGAAAAAATACATTTATATCAACTTCAATCTCTTTTTCTGAATGAAAACGACGTCCATTTAAGTTATCCAAAAGTCCCGCATAGGCGAATAAGGTGGATGTTCTATCCCTTTAATTTGTTTTTGTTTAAGAAACTCAACTGTTAATCCGGCTGTAAGGGAAGATGCATTATCATGGTGATGCATTAGTCCCCTAACATTAACTTCTTGAAGAATTTCTGGAAGACATTTAGTGGTATACCATTTTGCTGTTACTGTCTTCTGTCCTTCCTTCTTGATGGTTTTGACCAATCCGTACTTCTGAAGAAAACGGCATACATTACTTTTCGAAGTTAACTTCTTATGACACGGTAGGGAAAAACTATCATTACGCGTTACCCGTTAGGCATTACGCGATGACGTAAGGTAGGGATAATTTTTCCGTTTCGGCGGAGCGAAGTTTCCACTTTTTCGACGATTTTAAAACAGCCATCTAATTTTTAGATTTAAAATTAGACAAAAAATAATAACAGAATCGGAAAGATCATTTATTTCGCCACGATACGGTAATTTTTTTTTTACAAAATAATGATATTTTCTTTTTTTTTTACGATTTTTTCTATAATGAGTCAAAATTGACGCGTTTTTACGAAAATGATTTCTAAATCGTTGCGTATGAATTTATTAAAGATATTCTACATTAAAGTTCATGCCTTTCTCTTTTAGAACCAGTCCTTTAAAAAATAAAATGCCAAAAACCTTCTTTTTACGATTTTTCAAAAAATATTCAAAATTTTAATTAAACATTTAATAATTTTGTCATTTATTAAGATAATTGCACGAAATTTTTTCCGTGTGTAGACATTTATTATCCGTAATTAATGTGAAGATTGAAAAAATTGCTTAAATATTACGGATTTTAAAAAAGTCTTTTTTTTGTTGTCTAAAACACTTTTTACAAAAATTGATTAAAACGGTATTTTTGGTACATTTTTTATTTAAAAATTACTATTGTTTGCAATTGATAGGTGAATTTTCAAAATTTTAATGTATAAATAAAGCCCTTAAAAATGAAAACTTAAAAAAAAAAAACTTCTCAAATACACTTTTTTTTTGTTTTTGCAGAGCAATTCCAAGTGTTTGAAAGTTGCGCATGCGCATTAAGACGAATTTCCAGAGCCATACACCATTTCAATCTTGGCTCTTTTTACTTGTAAACAAAAACGGCATTCGGTAAGATTGCTTTAAAATATATATATAGATATAGAATTTCGTAATTTTGAAAATTTCTATTTTTCTGTCTTTTTTTCACAAATAAAGCTATTTTAAAAAAAAAGACAATGGTCCCTTCAAAATTGTAAACAAACTTTCAAATGTTACTTATGAGATAGATAAACCAAATGATCTGTTATGGGATTTGTTAATTTTCCTATATATTGATACAAGAAAATTAACACAGATAGTTCATTCTATAAGAATAAGACCTTTTCATTCAAATCAAATTTCCAATTATACTAAATTCATGAGGTTAACATATAATTGAATGATAAACATCTCTGTTTTTTCTCTCTCTTTGCATTTTATATTCCTGCTGATGTTTTGATTTTATGCTGATGTTGTGTTTGTTATGATAGTTTTATGTGTTATAGTTAATATAAATATAAAAAGGCATTAATACATTTCTTCACTTACATAACACTTCTTAAAACAATATTTCTTAAATATGAAAAATATTTTACACACATGAGTAAAATAATGGACGAAACATAATTAACCTTTCTTTTTAATGAAAAGGCTGCATATTATCTTTGCAAAATGTAATAAAACTGATAATCTTTCAATTTTTTAAAAAAAAAAATGTAGTTTTAAATGTTAAAAAAATAAAATAGAGACATAATTAACCAGGTTTTTAATGAAATAGGTGTATATTATCTTTGAAAAACATAGTAAGACTGATAATCTTTATTATTTTTTTTAAAGAAAGGTAGTTTTAAATGTTAAACAAATAAAATAAATGGGAACTTCATTTGTCATGTTTTACGTTTCGAGAATCTTAATTGTTATTGAGTGCAAAACCTACATTTCTTATTTTAGTTAGCACAAGCCTTTGATAACAAAAGTATGTACTGAATCACCCATAAGCATAATGTGTGTGTGTGTGTGTGGAAATAGAATAATATAATAGTGATACTTTTCTATAAATGTACACAAATTTTTTTTAGTATTATGTATTGAAAATGAAAATTTTGCTTATACTTACACCTTTTCCATCTTAATTATTTTTTAAAAACAGTTTTAAATAATAAAGATAATAATAAATTCGTTAATTATATATAAAACTACTTTAAAATTAAACTTAATTTGACAATTCATTACATATAAGCCAAAGAAGTTAACTTCTACCGTGTGTTCACACTAATGCACGCATGCATTTTTTTTTCGTTGCTCGTTGTCTTTTCACCATTTTTGGAGTGGGATCATCTTCAAAAAACCCGTGCTTTGCTTTCTTTACGTGTTGAAACGTCAAAAAAAAAAAAAATGGTATGTATATTTCATTACCCGTTCCAATTTTAGAAATGATGCGGTGGCCACCGTCATTTAGCAATTTAAGGGTTTCTTTACTGATTCTAACACGCTTCTCTTTTTGGTGCCCAGTTAGATTATGGGGAACCCAACGGCAACTACTTTTTTCATATGTAATTCTTCATGAATAATTTTGTGTATGGCGGTAGATCCCAAGTTAAGTTACTTCTGTATCATTTGGAAGGTACAGCGATTAACATCCATTAACATTTTTTGTATGGCAGACACAGTAACCGGGATTACTGCCAACCGCTGTCTTCCTGTGTGTTCTTCATCCTGAAGAGAACTGTAACCACTGCAAAATTCTTTAAACCATCAGAATACATTAGCACAACATGGAGATTCATCACCAAATGCTAATTGCAGCCATTGAAATCATTCCTCTTGATTTAATCTAGCCTTAAAATCATACCACTCTATAATGTTCTCGCATCAACTCCATTTTCTCTTCTGTCTAAAATTTATTATATGCTAAACAACTTGAAGTAAGTCAGTAAAAAGTCATCTGCTGTGTTAAAATACCTTGTATTCTCAAATTAAACCGTTAATTTGTTTTTACAACTTCTCGTCTGTGCGTATCTCAAAAATTTCAGAGTTAATAATTATAATAAAGCATAATAATAATAATTATTATATAGCTCCGGTGACTGAATAAGAGTTTTTTCAAGTCGATTTATAAGGCAATATAAGGCTTTTGGCGATGGACCCTGAAATTTTGAGTCTCGGTCAAGAGAGGAGGACAACACACCCGAACTATCACTCCTCTCCAAACTACCCCACCCCGCATACAGGCGGACTATGAGTTTAGAAAGATTTAACGTGCATCAACTCTGATACACAGGAGGCTTTTAGTAACACTAGAGCTCAAACTGATGACACGCCGTCCATGAGTTTTTACCATAACCACTTTAAGAAGATAGGAATGGTTGGATGGTCCGGACTCTACAATTCCTTTCTCCAAAGCTAAATTCTTACATTTTAATTTCAAACTTCGATAAACATATTGAG
Source organism: Trichonephila clavata (assembly GCA_019973975.1). Lineage (NCBI taxonomy): Eukaryota > Metazoa > Arthropoda > Arachnida > Araneae > Nephilidae > Trichonephila > Trichonephila clavata. The sequence continues at coordinate 57,282 of BMAO01025825.1, read as the reverse complement.
TTAATCTACACTATTGGGGGAAAAATACCAACACTAAGCAGGGGAGTTGTACTACATTAAAAAAAATTGATAGGTGTGTTTATGCATCTGAAAGATGACGCCTTTTCAAGTTTCGAGCAAGGAGCATAAGAGTTGCGCCAGTAGCACCACTATTAACATGCAAATCAGGCTTCCTGTAAATACGTGTTGTCCCTTGGGCGCTATTTATCGTTGAGATTTGACGTAGTGAGTTGGTATTAATCTAGAAGGGCTTTAAGAAGATGAAAAAGCCATTATGAACAACTCATTGATTTGGAGCGAGGTTGTGTAATAGGACTAAGAGAAGTTGGATTTTCTTTTCGCAAAATTGCAGAAAGACTTGAATGGAATGTATCCACTGTGCATGGTTCTTGGGAGCAGTGGTCAAGGGATGGTATTGCCTCAAGAAGACTGGGTTCCGGGCAGCCACGGGGCACTAATGTCAGGGAAGACCACCGCAGTCGGCGTACGGCCGTGGCCTGTGTCTGTGGTAGAAATTCGAACTGCAGTTGGTACTACAGTGACACAGCAAACTGTTAGAAATCGGTCACTTCGAGGATAGCGGGAAAAAAATCCTCACATTTGCTGAGTTTGTGTCAGTGGTATACACAGACTTTTATGGGAGACAAATATATTTAAAACAAGTAATATAATATTTTTTTAAAAAAAATCAATTCCTACTTAGGTCAACAAAGAAAATTGTTATTTTAGTTACTTTGTATCAAAAAATTACAATTAATATAAGTATGTATATACATATAACAGAATCACAATATTAAGTGACTCTCGGTTGAGTCTGCGGTGCAGCCGCGCTCAAGGACCCACTGATGAACTTTATCTACTGACTAGCTGTTACCCGCGACTTCGTTCACGTAGAAATTTACAAAAAAGTGTTTTATTCAATTCACAGATCTTACGAAAACTTAATAATTCTGTATTCCACGTTAAGAAATACATACACGCTATATATATATAGAGAGAGAGAGTTTAATGTCATTTTTTTACTTTGTGAATCAATGTTTTGTTTTTATATTTTTGTGTTCTTTCTGCTTTTTGGTGTTTATTGTTTTATTTTTTTTTATTTTCTTTGTTTTTTGTTAATTTTTGTGTGGTTTTTTTCGTATAAATTTATTGAACATCCTCTCTATATACAGTATTAAATTTATTGAAAAATCTCTTTATATACAATATTTGGTGTACGATTTTCTTGAGCTAAAACAAAAACGCCAGTGGCATTCCTCGCACGTGAACATGCCACGTATAGTTGGCCATGTGAAAAGCAACTCTTAGTTAAATCTATGTCAACTTTGCTTAACGTTTGCCCTTGTGACTTGTTAATTGTCATAGCAAAGCTGACACTTACAGGGAATTGTAGTCTTTTGAATTCAAACGGGAAATTCGATGGTATTATGGGAATTCGTGGTATAAGTACTATGTTACCTTTTCCGCATCCGGATATTATACGACCTTCTATAACGTTTCTTTGCAATGACACTACTCGCAACCTAGTACCATTGCAAAGTTTTGGTGGGTTTAAATTACGGAGTAGTATGATGGGAACGCCAATCTTAAGTTCTAGCTTGTGAGGAGGTACACCAGGCACAATTATACTGTTTAAAAATTCTGTTGGATAACTAACCGTTTCATCCGGATTGTAAACTGTATTGATGGAAAGGTATGTTTGTGATTCACCAGGAAGCTTATTTAACATGCGCTGATTAAGCGCAGTAACCTGGTCGTTTATAGGTGCTAAAATGGATCTTTCACACAACCACGAATCTTCTTTTATATTGAGATTGTGAACATCATCATAAATGCTATGTTTTTTATCAAAATCTGAAATATTTTCATGAATAAAAACCTAACAATGTTTAACATCGATTTCTAATTATTATACTTAAAGTTCAGCTGTTAAAGTTTAAAACAGCTTAAATATAACGAATTAAAAAAACTCACAATTAAGAAATTAAGAACAATTTGAATTATTTTAGAAACAACTACCTACGCAGTTAACTAAATAAAATAACCTAAGAGTAATTTATCAAAATCTGAAATATTTTCATGAATAAAAACCTAACAATGTTTAACATTGATTTCTAATTATTATACTGAAAGTTCAGCTGTTAAAGTTAAAAACAGCTTAAATATAACGAATGAAAAAAACTCACAATTAAGAAATTAAGAACAATTTGAATTAAGAAAAACAGAGAGGTAGAAAAATGAAAGATACCTTGAAAATTATTATTCTTCGATTACAATATAAATATTAAGCAAATAATAACTATTGTTTAAATGTGACTAAAAATGTAAATAAAAAAAAGAGAAAGGATTAAAACTTATCAATTTTTTGTTTCTTGCATTGCTTTTTGCTTATGAAGCCTTGATTTATTATTTTTAAAAGTGCATCCGAAACAGCCGATGCTCTACTTAACTGAACAGTGAGATAACTATCATAAAAAAATTATGGCACGTGTCAGCGTATTATCATGTGCGCGTAACACTATTATGTCTCATGAAGAGCATCGGTCGCCAGTAACCAAAACAACGACTTCATTAGCTCAGCTTGGCGTTCATCTTGGCATTCAGTTTCACGTTCACCCGTATAGTTTCCGTTCCCGTAAGAGTACGGGAATAAAATATAGCCTATGTTACTCCCCGTTAATGTAGCTTTCCATTAGTGAAAGAATTTTTAAAATCGCACCAGCCGTTTCCGAGATTAGCCGGAACAAACAGACAGACAGACAGACAGACAGACAGACAAAAAATTTTAAAATTGGTTTTTTGTTATGAGTACCGTATATACTTTTAGTGCATTAAGTAAAAAGCTGCTAATTTGAAATTACAAACAGACACTTCAATTTTATTTATTTGTATAGATGAACTTTGGTTAATGGTGAAATACGGATTGCCGGAGTCAGCGGCGCAACGGCTGGTATATATGAACGGAAATTGAATAAGAACTTTTCCATAGCGAAAGGCTGTAAACTTTAATATTTTAATACTGAATATTATTTTTTATTACTTACTCTAGAAATAAAATGTCTTTAGAGAGAGGCAATTAGCTGTGTGACTCTGACGCTACCTTGTCGCGATGTTACAATGCTCTTGAGCTGCGTTTTTTTTTTTTTTTTAAAGATTTAAAACATTTAAAAATTGACTGGAAAAAAGGGATAGTGTATCTTTTCATTTAGTGCTCGTCCGTAGTGCTCGTGTACCTTCTAGTGTAGCATTAATTGAACATGTGTGTAGCAATTAAACATGTGCGCATAGTTAAACGTGTGTTAAACTTGTAACATTAATTAAACATTAATTTGAACATGACTCCCAATTTATATAGACTTTTTTAACGCTTTTTTTTTTAAGAAAACACTCTTTCTCCGTAAACATCTAATTATATATAAAAATATTACAAAATTTTTTAACTTCAAATAAATAAATAATGTACTTAACTATACCCAAAATTTTAAATGAGAAGGCTAGTGCTACATTTCTTTTGCAAGTGCTGTTGTGTTATATGTAATTTTTCAGGTTTTAATCTTAGCAAATATGTTTCGTACTATTTTTTTCAATACATTACGTTGTTACAATGACTATGTAGTTGCAAACTATAAATAAACTGAATTAATATCCTTGATCGGAATACATGTTCTAATAGAGTTTTTTCACACACACACACACACTGGGGGCTATATAATAATCTGGTCTAGGATGGCACAACTATCAATTTTTCCGAGGTCTTTCAGTCTGTAAAAGAGGTGTGTTGAATGAAAGACGCTGAGGACCCCTGAGGGTCCACGGACCACAGTTTCAGAACTGCTGCGTTAAACAAAAGTTTTGCATCGGCCGGGAATCGAACCCGGGCCGCCCGCGTGGCAGGCGAGCATTCTACCACTGAACCACCGATGCGACGAGAAGTACTATCCCATTCAAATTACTCTCATCTAGTTTTGATTAAATTCGTTTATTGATTCAGGTGCATTTTTTTATTGTATATGTATATATAAGTAAAAGAAAACGTTTGTTTGTTGGGTCCTAGCAGGGCACACTTCTTGGCGACAAATTGTTTCGCGATAAAGTTTACAATATGGTAACAATGCCACATTTAGGCAATAGTAACCCTATTCGGACCGGATTTTTTGGACAGCGGTCATTTTTTTTCTGATGGTCAACTTGAAGACGTGTAAGATTTTTCTAGAAAGCTGAAATTGAAGGAATGAGTGGATTTCCCCCCCTTTTTTTTTAAATGAAACAACTGCTGAAAGAATATTTGTTGGAGAGAAAGGATGGGTGCGTTGATAAATTCAATTTGGACGATGTTTTTTCTCACTATTGCATCTTAGAAGCAACGGTTTTTCTGTTTTCTTCTTGAAGCCAATATGGATACCACGTTTTCTTTTTTGAAGCTCGATGAATGGATATTTTTTCTTTTGAATGAAAGATGTAAGAAAGAAATGCTTGTTTTGTGAATGAGTGAGCGATTGAAAATATTTCGGTAGGTATGGATGTCCGAAATATGAAAATAATTTGTTTTTGAGAGAAATGGAGATCGTTAGTTCATCAGCCTAAGGCATTCATATTGGACTTCTTTTCCCACTGTAGCGCTTTAGAAGCGACGCTTTTTCAGTTTTTCTTGTTGAAGCTGTTTTAGAAACCACGTTTTTTTCGTAAAAACACGACGGATGGATTTTTTTTTCTGAATAAAAGGTAAGAAAGTAATGATTGTTTTTTGTGTGAATGAAGAATTGATAGCATCTTGTAATGGATGCTGGAAATTTGCATTTAATTTCTTATTTTTGATTTTATGTTTCCTGTCCGTTTTAGAAACCACGTTTTTTCGATGCTTTTCGTCTCTTGACGCCATTTTAAAAACCACGTTTTCCCCTCTTGTTTACGTCTCTGACGCCATTTTGAAAAACCTGGTTTTTTACTTGGCGCCATTTGGCGAAAAACTTTTGTCGCCAAATACAGCAGTGTGCTGTGCTAGGATTTTACCAAACGTTTCATTCGATTACTTCTAAAAGCATAACTTTATGAAAATATTACGGTTTCTTTCTTAAATTAAACTATAAACAGAAAACATTTTTAAGACAATGTTTTTTTTTTCCGTTCAGAATATTAGTTTAGAAAATGATTTACCGATTTCCCGATTACATTAAGAGGAATATTTTTTTTGAACATATCAATTCTAATGTCTTGATTGATCACTCCCGCCATTTGTAGTAGGGTTTGTTAGCTCAAATGTCTTCCTCGTCACTTGACAGAGGTTAAAGATTACAAAGTATTTATAAAGGGAATTCTCTCTTTATGGTTTTTGAATTATCAAGAGAAGTGCATCTGCGACTCTTTGCGAATTGTTTGGATAACGCAATCTTATCTGTACAGAGAAGTCACTTTATAATGTGGAGGGGGATTGAGACACATTTCAGTGCTCAGAGCCGAAAAGTACAGATTATTCTTTCTAGAAAAAGAATTTTCAAATTCTCCTGATACATGAAAAAAGGATAAACCATATTTTTCGATATCTTAGTATTACTTGGAACGAGCGTCGTTATAAATCTTGTTTATTTAGTTAGTATATTTAAAATTTCCGATAATATTGATTGTTATCGAAACTATCTCACACACACATAACCACTATGACGATAATCAGCAAAGTTGAGAAATAATGCCAAATTCCGATAAAAACTGATGATTTTGCTTCATGTAAAACATACATAGGATTTACCATAGTGTTGTACGTTTCATACTCAGTAAAGCCATTCTTAAATGCATTGAGGTGAAATTTCCTCTCGAAAAAAAAATCCTTTAACTCCATTAAAAATAACAAATTTCAAAACTTTAAACTTAAATTTGTCTGCACAAACAAATGTGCATTTAAAAAAATAAATTCGTCAATTTGTATAGATCTGTTCTAAAAAAATGTCGCCAACGTGGTTGCGATACATACACATTCAATATTTTCTTACTGATGAGTTTGAATCCTGTTTTGAAAGTAGAGCGTAAAAATTAAAAAAAAAAAAAAAAAAAAAAAAAAAAAAAAAACTGGAAAAATAAAGAGTATGAGAATATACAAGTTTTAAAAGATTAATTAATATTATTAAATAAGAATTGAGCCTATTTGCTTTCGCCAAAATACGCAAATATAATAATTTAATAAATTTAAAAAATGTAATTAATACAAATTTAATAGATTTGCTGATGAGAATAGTTTTGAAAAGAATTTAAATTCTTTGAAAACAAGTAATTGATTTTAAAAAGCTTCCTGATTCCCCTTCTTTCAAAAAAGCTTGGATTGAATATTTTTAAAATTTTTTGCAAAAAATTTCCAAAATGTATAAGTATTAAACTATAATCTAAACTCAGTGGCCCAAAAGCCAAAAAGGGCCGAGGCCTACTTTGCCCATCTCATCTCAGTATACGTGCCCATGGGCGCTGAGGTGCATAAGCATTAGTCCCGATCAGGTGGTCAGTCTGAAGCGAGACCCCAGTGTTTAGTCCCCAAGCAAGTTTGGTACTCATTTATCAACCCACTGAAGGGATGAAAATAAATGTATTAGAACTAAGTTAAATATTGTACCATATGTGAGTCTTAACATAGAATAGATAACATAACAAATTGTATCTTTTTTGTAACTTATAATTCACTTTTTTCTAACCAAATCAGTTTAGAATTTGAGAAATTGGAATTACCGTATTTACTTAAATTTAAGCCACTGTTTTTTCCCAATGTAAATGCTACCGAAAATCGGGTGCTGCTTAGAATCGAAGGGGGGGGGGGGATAATTCGTTGGATGGGGCAATTAGAGCAATTTCAGGTTCATGTACATAATTAAAATTTTATAATACAGTAGAACGTCGTTTATCCGAATCAATTGGGACCGGACACCATTCGGATATGTGATTGTTCGAATAACCGAAAACCGAATGTGATCCATGCAGTATATGATACTGGACACTATACAAACATTGAAAATCATCACACGCGGGAAACGAGCTTAAAGAAAAAGCAAAATAGGTGCAAAATGTCGCAATTTTACCTTGATTGGGGGGGAATAATCACTTATTTTTCGCTGTACCATTGTACACCTTCGTTTTTCAATGCTCTGATTCTCTTTAGCAGCAGTAGTTGAGTAGGACAGCACTCTGATTGTTGGTCGTACCACTCCATGGCTGTCTCTAACGCAGAAAAACGCGCCAGTATTTTATGGGCCCTTGCTACTTTCGTTGTCGTTGTCCTCATCCTCATCCGTTTCATCGTCGGCAGGGTCGGATTCTTCTTGCACGGAAGTCACAATCTCGTCGTTATTGAGCATTTGAAATCCTCAGTCTTCTGCATCGCATGCCATCCAGGTTACTACATCAACAAAACTCAACAAAAGAGCATGTATACACCCCCTCACTTGGAAACAAACTGACCTAATATTCCGCGCAGATGTTTACCAAAAAACACAGCTGAAATTCCCCAAATATCCCTCCTCTTGGGTTTTCCCATCACTTTTAATCGCACACGAAACAACTGTTGAGCATTGCACTGTTCGAAAACGTATCCGGATTTTGGTTCGGATATTTGACGCTCCGGATAATAAACGTTCGGTTAAACGACGTTCTACTGTATTGGTAAAATAACTAATGATGCACTTATTAGTTTTCATTTTAAAGTTATTTTAATTTCGTAAAATTGAATATATTTCGATAAATATATTTCGTTGAGATCTGGAGTGCGGCTTAGAATCAAGACGGCTTAGATTCGAAAAAAGATGGTGCATCCTTACAACAAAACGATTTCAGAACGACCTTGATGAATCGAAAGGATCCATTCTATTTTTTCTACGGTATTTAGTAAAAAAATGGATACACTCGGAGAGAAAATGGGTCAGGAAATTTTATTATCTATCCGGAAATTCGACCAGGAGAAATCAAACAGTTCTATTGACATACAAAATGATTTTATCTGATAAGAAACATATAACAGATGAGTTGATATTTCGTCCTGGAGCAATATCACTTGTTAAACACTCAAGAAGCTCTCGACAGTGCTATTTTTAGTCCACATTTCAACATCAAACTAAGGCTTTAAGGAAATAATAAGAATGAAAGGTTTTATTTAGCTAACAGTTTCCTACAGTTCATAAAAAAAGATTATGATTGTTATTTACAGTGCATTCATGCACTGTTGATTTGTACACTTGCACACAAAAATGTTATGGAAATCGTGCATATTCTTTTTCTTAATAAGTCTTATAGATGACTTAGAAAAATACGCTTTGAGCTTTAAAAGACATTATTTTCATTTTTACAACAAAAGATTAAAATTTCTCTAAATGTTTTTGAATTTTTTTTATCTTATTATATTTTTTAGTTGCATTCATTTTTGTCCTTTCACTGAAAAATTTCTTTTTTGATTACATCTACGCATAAATGTTTAATCGTCCTTGGCCAAAATACACAGCCTCTGTCAATAAAACTAAAACCCCAATTTCTTTATCTTAATAAGAAGCTAGAAGACATTAGTAGTGGCAAAAAGGATTGAGAAATGCATTTGAAAGGTTAAAAATTATAAAGAGAGAGAAAAAAAGCGTATGCATCGGCCGGGAATCGAACCCGGGCCGCCCGCGTGGCAGGCGAGCATTCTACCACTGAACCACCGATGCTTCTAAGTATTATAAATGTGTGTTTCAATTCATCAATGAAATTCAGTCAACTGTAACATCTGCATCACGGTTCTGTTTGTACAGTTGATGCGCAACACGAACATATAACCCTAAATATTAATATATTCAATGATCAGTACAAACAAACTACCTCAATTGTTCATCTAAGGCTTCAGATAGAAAAATAAGAAACAGTTATCCTAAGCAATTTTACAGAATAATAAAACAAAACAAAAATCTCTCTCTTTTTTATTCTGAGTTCAATAAATCTAAAACAAATTAGCAAAAGAATCCACATAAGCTACTATGATTGAATTAGTAAACAGAACACCAAAATTATACCATATGTGCTTTCTAGATTTCGTGATAACTGCAAGAAACAAAATATTAAAAAAATTTTGAGAAAACTATGGCAATACCCTATCGATATTACTTTTACACGTTCTTAATACATTTCTAACTTTAAAATTTGACCGACCGTGTCTACTTCAATTGAACTGTCAATTTAAGGCAAGAAATTCTTTTATATAACTGCAACACACAATACAGTTATCTCATCTTTAAAGAACTACGAAACTAAATTGCTCTAGCTGAAAGAATCCACATGATTAAAACCTAAAACTTTGATAACTTTATCACCGATAAGTAATAGGTAATATAATATATCATTTTTTAAAAATCCCCTTTATATAAAATGTTCTATATTGAAATTTGAAATATTTGTATCAAAATAGATTCCGAAACATCCTGACATCTTCTGCTGCTAAATTTATCATTTCTTAAAAAAATGGAGACGGTTTCTAATCATACCCGACTCTAAAGACTGATACAATAAATGTGATTTAGAGTTTTCAGACTTAAAAGAAAAAAAAATCTAAAAGTCCAGTTTTCGTAGCATTATACAAATGAATTTTAAGTGGATTTCTAACAATGAAATATGAAATAATCACTGAATTTTTTCTCATAATTTGTGATTCCGAAGAATTGAAATTGAGGTTTGAGAATAAATCATAAACATAGATTGGTTTTCAAAATCGTAGAGCTCGAAAAAAATCACTCTGATTCAGACTGAAGAGTTTTAGTTACAATAGTCTTTAGAAAGTGAAATAAAAAGTTTTAATGAAATGGTTAACACACAAAAAACCGGACAAATAACAAATATTCATATAGTATCTAAACTGATTCAATAATAATAAAACTTGTGTAAGAAAAAGTTAAAAATGAGAATTTTTCACTTACCAAGTTTCGAAGATACTTCTTTGAAGGTATATTTTCAAGTGAAGATCACATCTCAGAAAAGAAATATCATTAAGTAGATTGACTCCGATTTTGCAGTAAAAACCCAATTTTATTGTATGGCAAAACCAGCGCTCGAATTAGTAACTTCATATCTAAAGAAAAGCAAAATGGTTACAGAGAGAGATAGCCATAGATAACATGATCAGTTCCGAATGGTTTAGGTTGTTGCCCATGTCTGATTAAAATACTTTTCCTTAAATAATACATTCCAAGAGCATATCAGATTTACTTTTTTATTTTGCCACGTTAAGATAATTGTTTGCACAACTTTTCCTGCCTAAATTCGCGGAAAGGCTGAAAGATACAACAAAATATATTCGAGTGCAATCACCTCTGTTGGGATATGCAAATAAGCTGGCGTAGCAGAAAACAAATACATTCTAAAAGAGATCTATATAAGATTACTCGTATAAATATCGATACGAATTGTCAGGGTCTTATAATGACATAGATAGACTGTACATTTGGGCGTGTTTGTCAAAGGGATTTAAATTACTTTGTACTGTAATAAGGATATATAGGATTTCTGGAAAGTATGGCTATACTTTCAAAAAAAAAATCAAAATAAACAAAGATTTTCACTTACGGGTTTTTTTATGTTCCATACAAAGGTTAAAGTTTCTGTTTAATAAATTGCAATCATAAATGGTACAACATCCACATTTTGCTACATTCTCGGTTCAAAATGACTTCATCACAAGAATGAATGCCAGCCGTAGAATGATTAAACTGTAACACATGTGTAGTGTAAATGGTGCATCACCACACTGGAATTTAGAAGTGAGAAAGGTTTTAAAGGAAAATTTCCCCGGGCAATGGATGGAAAGAGGATGTCCAATACCGTGACCACCTAGTTTTTTAAACATAACTCCTTGAGATTTCTTGTGGGAATACATGAAAAACATCGTTTACTTACAACAAATTTGTAACAATGATGAAGGGAGAAATCTAATTACAGCAGCCTTTCAAAATGTTGATCCTGTAATGCTTCACATAGCGTGGTTAGAAATCTCATGTAGACCTAATGTGCTAAGCGCAACTATTAGCACTCGAACTGAAATCGTGCAAAAAGAAATTGTAAAAAAAATTTGGTATTTTAATTATGGAACATAAGAAACCGTGAGTGAATATCTTTGTTTATTAGTGATTAATATTTGAAAGTGAAGCCATACTTTTCGGATATCCGGTATATTATATGGGATCTACAAGCACACGCACACATTCTCCATCCGGTTGTCTAAACCAGGGATTTTAAGTAGGAATTTATCCAATCGTCAAATTTTAAGTAAACTGAAAAGCAATTATTTTCGGGTACTTGTACCTTATTTATTATGCATACTACCCATATAATGATACTTATCGGACATAGGGGGGGGGAGAAGGGTTTTTTTGAGTTGTTGCTAACATGAACATAGGCGATGTTATCCATAATTGCTCTCTTAATTACCGCTACCATTAAAAATTACTTAATTCTGCGTAATTTTTTTTACTTATTTTAATTTTAGCACTTCAAAGAATGTTACAGTTCATGTCAAAATGACTACTAAACCATAACAAAAAACAACATGTGCATCATACATCAACAAGTTCTAATCTGTTGCCTGATTCCTCACGCTTACAAACTGTTACGATTCAGATTATATTTAATTATATATTGATATTAAAGAAGTTCTAAAAGCTGACTTTGTCTACAAAACGCTCATTTATGCACATATTTCCCGAAGTTGGTTTTCACGCACAGCATGTAGAAAGAATGTGGTGATTAGTGAAAGAACAAAGACACGACTCTACACCATTTTGAATTATCATAGACTAGCTGTTACCCGCCCGCTTCGCTGGGTATTTCATGATGTTTTATAAATTTTTACTGCTTATATATATGTATAAATTATTGATATCTAAGTCCTAGCATTAAGAATTCGATTGTGTTGAAAAATATACTTATACCTGTAACTGTCACCTTGATAAAAAAAAAGGCAGAATCTCTAATTTGTATTTTCTAAAAATCTCTAAAATTGAAGTATGGAATGATTTTTGCTCTTTTGTAACTCAAAAACCAAGTGGATTCCACCAAACCAATTTTCGGTGGATCTCTACTCCGTAAATTGAACATGCAAGCCAAATTTCAAGTCTAAATCTAACAGAAAAAACAAAAGTTTTACTATCAATATCCCCGTAATCCCGTTGAGAGCCGTTTTCCAAAATTACCGCTCTTAGCGGATTTCAATTCAACAAAAGAAAAATGCAAACCAAATTTCATTATTATAGTCCTTGTAGCTCGAAAAAAGTAATTTTTTTTGTCAATACGTCCCAGTAACCCCCTGCAACCCCCAGAACTTGATTTGCTTAAAATTTATTCTTAGTGGATCCCTATTCAACAAAAGAAACATGCTTACCAAATTTCAAGTATATGGGTCTAACAATTAAAAACAGTAATTTTTTTCTGTAACTCCTCTTGACCCCACGCAAACATCCTTAGGAGTCAATTTTCGTTTTACTCTTTGTTAGATGAACTCTATTCCATGAAAGGAACATGCCTACCAATTTTCAAGCAGGATGATCAAGTAGTTTAAAAATGGAAATATTTATCGATTACGCCTCCTTATCTCCCGAAATTAAATTTGGTAGTTGATATTCACGAAACCCATTTTGTAGCGGTTCTCTACTTTACGAAAGGAATCTGCTTATCAAATTTCAAGACTGTACGTCTAACAGTTTAAAAATGGGGTAATTGTCTATAACGCCACTTGAGCCCCCGCAACGCCACTTCTGCATCTGTTTTCACAAAACCCATTTTGTAGGGGAATTGCACTCTATGAAAGGAATCTGCTTAGCAAAATTTGAAGACTGTGCGTCCAATTAATTAAAAATGCAACAAAATTATCAATAACGCCCCTTGAACCCCCGCAACACCACCTAGGGGTCGATTTTCACAAAACACATTTTGCAGCGTATTTCTATCCTATGAGAGGAATCTGCTAACCAAATTTCAAGACTGTGAGTCTAATAGTTTAAAAAAAGAAATAATTATTTATATCTGCCCTTAACCCCCCCCCCGCAACACCCCTTGGGGGTCAATTTTCTCCAAACCCGTTTTGTAGCGGATATTTACTCCATGAAAGAAACATTCCTACCAATTTTCAAGCAGGTAGGTCAAATAGTTTAAAAACGAAAATATTTATCTCTTACGCCACTTATTCCCCTGCAACGCCACTTAGAGGTCTGTTTTCACAAAACCTTCTTATAGCTGATTACTCTATGAAAGAAATCTCTTTATCAAATATAAAGACTGTGCGTCTAATAGTTTAAAAATGGAAATAATTATCTATAACGCCCCTTAAGTCCCTCAACGCCACTTGGGGGCAATTTTCACGAAACCCATTTTTAGCGTATCTCTACCCTATGAGAGGAATCTGCTTACTAAGTTTCAATACTGTACGTCTAATAACTTAAAAATAGGAATTTATAACGCCCCTTAAACCCCTCGCCCCGCAACACCCCTTGGGGGTCAATTTTACCAAAACCATTTTGTAGCGGATATTTACTCCAGGAAAGAAACTTACCTACCAATTTTCAAGCAGGTAGGTGAAGTAGTTTAAAAACGGTTATATTTATCTATTACGCCCATTAATCCCCCGCAACGCCACTTAGAAGTCTGTTTTCACAAAACCCGTTTTGTAACTGATCATTGTTCTACGAAAAAAATCTATATATCAAATTTAAAGACAGTGCGTAAAATAGTTTAAAAATGGAAATAATTATCTATAACGCCCCCTAAGCCCCTGCAACGCCACTTGGGGGTCGATTTTCAGCAAACTCATTTTGTAGCGGATCTCTACTCTCTGAAAGGAATCCGCTTACCCAATTTCAAGATTTTACGTCTAATAACTTAAAAATAGAAATTTATAACGCCCCTTAAACCCCCCGCCCCCGTAACACCCCTTGGGGGTCAATTTTCCCAAAACCCATTTTGTAGCGGATATTTACTCCAGGAAAGAAACTTACCTACCAATTTTCAAGCAGGTAGGTGAAGTAGTTTAAAAACGGATATATTTATCTATTACGCCCCTTAATCCCCGCAACGCCACTTAGAAGTCTGTTTTCACAAAACCCGTTTTGTAACTGATCATTATTCTACGAAAGGAATCTATATATCAAATTTAAAGACAGTGCGTCAAATAGTTTAAAAATGGAAATAATTATCTATAACGCCCCCTAAGCCCCTGCAACGCCACTTGGGGGTCGATTTTCAGCAAACTCATTTTGTAGCGGATCTCTACTCTCTGAAAGGAATCCGCTTACCCAATTTCAAGATTGTACATCAAGTAGTTTAAACATGGAAAATTATTATTAAAGCCCTTAACCCCCCGTAACGCCCCTTGCGTTTCGAATTTCGGAAAATCCTTTCTTAGCTGATGTCTACTCTATCAAAGGAACATGTCTACCAAATTTCAAGTCTGTAGGTTGAATAGTTCCGGAGATATCGTGATTAGTCAGTCAGTCAGTGAGTGAGTCGCTTTTCTCCTTTGTATATATAGATGAATTAAAAAAGCACCAAAATGAAGAAAAAACATAAACTCACAGTTGGTTTTTGAATCCATTCTTAAATTTTTTGTAATAATATATCCACTCGAAGAAAAAACACAAATTATGCTTAAAATTTTAAAAATGCAAAATAAAGTACTGTTAAAACTTAAACTACGCCTATACAAATTGGCACACATAGAATAAGTAAGCTGTTATATTGTTTATAAATCATCAATAATCTTCAGAAGAAGTCACCAAATTTTACCAACATGATCATCACAATCTACTAGTGCCAAAATAATTATCATAAGGTAAGAATTTTATTTATAAATTCAACAGGTGTTCCAACCTGAATTTTTTCGAGACTACTCTTAAAATTTGAGCAGGATGGTAGTTATTTTGTATATGCTGAAAATACTATTCTATATAGTATATTAACCACTCTCTCCCATATGGAAATAAATCTGGTACTACTTCAATTGCTTACAGGATTTTCATTAAATGAACTGTTTTTAAGAATATGTCACTTTGAGTGACTATTTTTAAACTAGATGAAAAATAAATTTTTTCATGATTTTTAGCATACTTCTCAAGGTCTTGCAGTTTCAAAAACTCTGATATGGACTTATGAAACAGTAAAAAAAAACATGCATCGGCCGGGAATCGAACCCGGGCCGCCCGCGTGGCAGGCGAGCATTCTACCACTGAACCACCGATGCTCATTACAAGTGCTCTCAATCATATTTGTCATAATCAAATATAATCTTCGGTAACGTTTGTTCCTGACTTTATTTGTTCAGTTCTCTCAGTAAAACAAATATCATGTGCCTATAAACAATATTATAGATTTAGTGGCTCCTATAAGCAGACTGCTTTCAATGTTCATCGCACATTTCACATTGAACAAGAAAATGATCGATTTCTGTATAATTTTACGGAATAAAAATAAAAAAAATTTTAAGTAAAGAAAGCTTTTGGTCCCCCCCCCCTTCCCACCATTTAAAATAAACAGTTGATTCCACGCAGTTTCTTGTGAATAATTTAGTAAGCGTATTTTTCATCTTACAGGTAGTCCTTAGTACAGGAAAAAATAACACAGCAATGATAGATGAAAGAACATGAAAAAATTAGTTTCAATAAAATATGTGTATATTGAATGATTTTAATTTACACTCATGTCCATCAATTAAGGAAAATGAAGTTCAGGTAAAGAAAGAGACAGAAGCAAAACAAATTTGATTTATTTGTAAAGTCTATTTATTAAACAAAAGGTAAAGAGCAAAAAAGATGCTATATGTTTAACATAATAAATAAAAATTGCGATTTTTACTCTCTGGAGCATTTTTCAAAAAAGAACCTATTTACAAAAAACAGTATAACATGCTAGTATGATGGTTAATACGGAGTATGTCTCCCGGACGATGCAATACAGGCCTTACAACGTCTACGCATGCTGAGTATCAAATTATCAATCTGAACTTGGGGAATATTACACCACTCATCAAGCAATGCCCTCCGAAGTTCCGGTAGACAGGTGGGAGGTGATTGACGGGCTGCAGTTCGTCAGCCAAGCATATCCCACACATGCTCTATTGGATTAAAGTCTGGTGAGTATGCTGGCCAATCCATACGGGTGATATCCTCCAATTGAAGGCATTCGTCTACAATGTTTGCACGGTGAGGACGGGCGTTGTCATTCATAAACAGAAATTCAGCACCCATGGTGCCCCGAAACAGACGTACATTATGTTCCAGAATGACATCCCGATAGATGTGGCCTGTCATCGTTAAACTCTGAACATGCAGGTCAGTTCTGGAACAAGAACAATTCCTCCCCAAACGAGCCACCTACACCACTGTAATGCTGTCGTTCAATGGTGTTCTCTTGGTGGTAACGGGTACCTGGCGCTCTCCATATGAAAATCCGGCGAAAATCAGACTGCAAACTAAACCTGGACTCGTCGGAAAACATCACACAATACCACTGTTGCGGTGTCCACAATATATGCTCTCTACTCCAGGTTAATCGCAGGCGACAGTGAGTTGAGGTAAGGGGAACACATCTGACAGGCCTACGAGCATATAGACCAATGTACCATAAGCGTCTGTACATGGTCTGCCTTGAAACTGTCGTACCGGTAGCTGAAGAGAGCTGACGAGACAGGTCTGATTCTGTGCTCCGTCTGTTTCTTTTTCAGTAACTGCCAAATACTGGTCCTCATTCAGTGTTGTAACTTGGGGACGACCTGTGCTGTAACATCTACTCACATTACCATCATCTTGGAATCGTTGCCAAAGCCTGGAGATGACATTCTGGGCGACTCCAAGTTCCTCGGATACTTCCAGCAGCTGGGTACGTCCACATTCCAGTCGTCCGATAATTCTACCACGTAAAAAATCATCCAAATGCTTCCTTTGTGTCATAACTATGCGGTTATTGCACTGAAAGGCTTTTAAAGCGCTTGTGAACAATTTTACTTTTTTGCCACCATTCCTTATATACCCCACTCTTACACTCTCGTCATTGTGACGTACTATCCGCGCCATCTGGTGGTTTCCTGTAATTTGCATATTCTTCTTCAAGATATGTGTGATAATTCTACAGGTGAAATTTTTATTTCAGAGTTCAATTTCTGTGTGATTCTGAATTATTCTTAATTTATGGACATAGTATACATTGCCTTCTGAAACAGCAAGATGGCTATTGGCGATGGACCTCGTAATTTTGAGTCACAGACAAGTGACAAGAATGGTACCTGAGTTGATGCCACGGCTTCTCTACACACCATGGCAAAGGAAAGATTGGGCCTCAACAGAATTAGTATGCATCAGCTCGATTACACGGCGGACATTAAATCTCGATCCTGCAACGTCGATCGCGAGTCCACGACTGTAAAATGTATAATTATATCAATTAGTATAAATGCATAGTAATTATTAATAGCTCAAAAGGATAAGAATTATGGTGCTATGGTGGATTAATTAATCAACAAGTAAAAAGAATTTTATCCTAATGGATTTCGTTATGTGCTTAAACATGTAATTTCTCATTAAAGTAAAGAATAAAAATATCCAAATAATCAGTTTAATGAAATGCATATTTATTATTCTTATAGTACCAGAAACTTGATAAATATTTTTTCATTTAAGTTGTGATACTGTAGTTACATGTTGTGTTGTGTACATGTTACTAGGCTACGAACCCATAGGTCACGGGTTCTAATTTTACTTCATTGGTGACCCTGGCTGAACTCAGAAAGACGCAACGTTCTGAACTGTCGTGGCGCCATCTATCTACCGCAAATTCAACCAAAGCCGTCGCATAGTGAAGCAATCTTCAAGCCGTCGCATAGTGACGCAACCGTCAAGCCGTCACATGGTGATGCAACTCTCAAGCCGTCACGCACGAATGACGCAACCAGCAAAGCCGTCACAACTCATGACGCAGGAGCAAAACACGCTTGATTTAACAAATACATCGTTCGTTCGCCTATCTACCGAATCACTGGTGGGGAGTATGTAGAGGTATCATCTACTTAAGCCAGTAACTACCTCCGCACCACGGTGATCATTTTGGTGTAGTGGTTAGGTTACTCGGCTTCGGATTCAAAGGTATCTGGTTCTATCCTACCGGATAAGCGCGCCACCTCAATACTATTCAAATGCAGTTTTTTAAAACACGCTTGTTATTGTTTATTATTCTAGCACGTTTTGGATAAAGAAACCCTGGTCTAATTTTATGACTAAAAATAATTTTGAAAATGAAATTAAAAAACCCTTTCAATTTTCTAAACATGTGGCTTCAAGGGGAAGAAAATATGGAAAATATCGATTTTTATGCACAATGTGAACGAGAGAAAAGGTTAAATTATTTTTTACAAATTTATTTTGAACACAATATAGTTTTTATGTTAACATTATAAAATTCTGTAATTCATTGCAATTGGATCAAAATAGAATTTTTCTTCATTGTTTTTCAAAAAAAGCATCCAGAATTTTTTTTAAAAAAAAATATTTTATTACGATATTAAGATAGTAGATTTTTAAACTGAATATTTAGCAGGTTGTAGGTTAAAAAACTTTATTATGAAAAATAATTCTATGGAAAAATACAAATAAACCTCTTTCTGGAATCTATTGTACAGTGAAACGTCGTTTATCCAAACGTTTATTATCCAAAACGTCAAATATTCGAACCAAAATCCGGATACGTTTTCTAACAACCGGATACGTTTTTGCAATGATCAACAGTTGTTTCGCGTGAGGCCAAAAGTGACAGGAAAATCCAAGGTGAGGAATATTTGGGGAATTTCAGTTGTGTGATTTGGTAAACATCTACGCGGAATATTAGGTCAGTTTGTTTCCAAGTGAGGGGGTGTATACATGTCCTTTTGTTGATGTAGAAACCTGGATGGCATGCGATGCAGAAGACTGAGAATTTCAAATGCTAAATGACGACGAGATTGTGACTTCCGTGCAAGAAGAATCCGACCCTGTCGACGATGAAACGGATGAAGACGACGACAACAACAACGAAAGTAGCAAGGGTCGATCAAATGCTGACGCTTTTGCTGCTTTAGAGACAGCTATGGAGTGGTACGAACAATAGAGTGCTGTCCTACTCAACTATTGCTGCTGCTCAAGAGAATCAGAGACTTTGCAGCAAAAAATGAAGGTATACAATGGTACCCCCGGCAAAAAATAAGCAATTATTTTCCACAATAAAGGTAAAATTGCGACATTTTGCAGCGATTTTGCTCTCTCTTCAAGCACGTTTCCCGCATGTGAGGATTTTCAAAATTCGTAGCGTCCGGTTTCATATACTACATGAATCGCACTCAGTTTTCGGTTATCCGAACGGTGTCCGGTCCCAATTGATTCGGATAAACGACGTTCTACTGTACGTTAAATCGAATCGGTCTCAAATTTTGCATTGTATTAAAGCATTTAATGATATTTAATATATCTGCTTTCGGTTAACCGAATATTAACGTCGCACTTCCAAATCAACACGAAGGCTATGGGGGTCGGACTTTAGTATTGTGAACCACGGTCAGGAACGAAAGTGAACAAGTACCCCACTTTCCAAAATTCCCCAACATGTGAATGTAATAACTGTGAGATCTAGCGTGTGTCAGTCGCTCTACACGGAAGATCTTTAGAAACTCAACAACTTAAAAGCACGACTGGATAGAATTCCTGCTGGCTACGAGTTCGTCAACATGACCACTCAGCCACTACAGCCTATCAAAATACGAGTTTTAAATCAATATTCAAATTTCAGGATAAAAAAATGCGACATCCATTTAAAAGTCATACGGATTTTATAATAAGCAAGTAATATAAAAAAATTAAGTTATATAATTCCTACTTAGGTCAACAAATTTTTTTATTTTAGTTACCTTTTATGAAATAGTTACAAATAATATAAATATGCATATACATATGACAGAATCACAATAAAAAGTGACAAAATAGAAGGCGATTTTCCTTGCAATTTTGCATTTTCCTTTTTGTATAGGGTGTGGGACTAATTTTATGTTTGTTATTACTTATTCATTCATTAAATTTAATTGTTATAATAAAATAGTACGGTAAAGGAAATAATATTCTCAGAAATTAGGCCATCCCAGGTGGGATTCGAACGCACCACCTTTAGATTAGAATTCCAACGCGCAATCCATTGCGCTACAGGGAAACAACAAACGATTTTCCTTTCTATATATGCTGTTGGGCTATTATTTTTGTATGTTACTATTTATTCAGTTTTTAAGTTAGTTAATGAATTATATTTGAAAAAATTGTAACATTAAGTGTCATCCACTATAAGTTTTAAAAAAATGTGTTTGAACTTGAATGTCCGGATGGATAAAAAGTATTTTATTAACGCTTGAAAATTTGAACGATATATATATATATATATATATATATATAGGGAGAGTGTGAACTAATATTAGGAATTGAAAAATAACTTTTTAATAAATACTTAAAAATTATCTACCTATCGTATGGGTTTTTATAAATCCAATAAAATAATATAGAATCGCCTAAACGGAGCCTCATTGCACATTCCAAATACTCAACTACAGTCATATCCGGCGTATAACACGCACTTTTAACTATACGCCGGGTATAAAAATAAGGGTTTTAAAAATAAAAAAGAGAGGAATATAAAAAAATTAGACTTCTATATTATATGGATATATTGTTTACTGGGGGAAAAAATGATATTCCACATGAACTTAAAGGGCTGTAGTTTTAGAGAAATACTATTTTTTCTAAACCTTCGGATAATATCTCGAATAAATGATTTCAAAACGTAAGAGAATTGCAAAACTACCTTCGTTAAAAACGGAGTGCGCTTTATACGGCGAATATACCTTAAAATTAAAGAATGAGGCTTGAAAGTATAGGGGTGCTTTATATGAGGTGTGAAACAAAATAAACGAGACTGGTGCAATAAATCACTGTACTTACAGAATCGGTTCACCGTGACAGTATCACCCTTCAGCATTCCCACACTTCTGCATTTGGTGCTGCCATAGCTCGTAACAGTTCTGTAACGATGTTTTTGGAAGTCCCTTTAGGAGATTTTCCATTTTTTCTAAACCACTTTAACTGAGGTCAAATGGATTCTTTTTCAGCAAGATGTAACTGTAGGAAATTTAAAAAAAAGTTTCATGGGGTCAAATCAGGTGAATAAGGAGGATACCCCATCATAGTAATGTTTTTGATGGTCAGAAACTGCTTGACAGATAGGACCTTGTGAGTGGGTGCATTGTCTTGGTGCAACAGCGATCCATCACTCCCCAATTCTGGCCTTTTCCCCCTAATTTTTCACCTAATCTTTTTAGTACTTCAGTGTAGTAGTGTTGATTAACAGTGTGATCACTAATATGACTGGAACCCACGCATATCATGAATTTTGGTTTGTAATTACTGGGCCCCCAGCAGGTTCATCAGTTTTGCCCTGACCCTTCCTCCTGAAAACCTCTTATACCATTCAAACACATGTGCACTAGACAAAGTTTCATCTTCATAAGCCTCGGTTAATGTTTGAAATGTTTTCGTGGCTGATTTGTTTTCACAAGAAACTTAATGTTAATTCGACATTTTTCCTGCAGAATGCAGTTGCACGTGTTCACTCAATGACTCAGTACTTCCAACTGGCTTGATCGATTTAGACACAACTGGTCACATGGATATAGATGGTATGTGAGATGACGTCATCAAAACAGTTGTTGCCGCCTCCACTCTTTTTTCAAGCTACACACTTAGTCTCGTGTTTTTTGTGTGTGTCATATCTTGTACACCGGCGTGCGTTACACGCCGGATTTTATGGTAATTAATTCTGAAGCTGTAATGAATAGAATGAAATTTCATGGTCGAATGCATAGTTACAAAATAGTATGACACAATACACAAAAATAAACTACAGTTTAAACCAATTTAAGGAGTTCATACAGACCGAATATTCTATTCGCTAATTTGGTGTTATTTGTAATATCGGGATTAAAAAAAAAATACAAAATTTTTGTATTTACCTTTTAGAAATTCTTTTGTAAGCAACTGCGCAAAAATAAATGCATAATTAGAACTTACACACTTTTTATTCATCAGCTTAAAATGTTATTAACGAATTACCCGCACTAGTTAAATGAAAATTTTAAAATACATGCAAACAAATGTTTGACAATCTTTTTGGTTCCTTATTCTCGAAAGAGTTCTTTTACGACATTACGCTGAGACGAAAATACTGCATAATTTACATCCTGCTGCATGAGGTATGTTTTCAGTTTCCAAACAATGCAAAGTTTTATAAAATGTAACATTTCTTCTAGAAATTTCATCGATTTCTGCTTCAGAATTGCCATTCATCAGGACGTATTTTAAAAAATTAAATTTTATGAAAAGCCGTACGATAATAAAATACATCTCTCTCAAAAAAGGAGAGCAAACGGCAAAAACTATTAAAACATCCCCTGCATTGTGGAGTTAGAGGACATAAGAAAGAAATTTTCTGTCCTATTCAAAAGTCACTCGATAGGTTACACTCATGACTCATCTGCACCTGTTAAGGGTAACAACGGGCTTATATCCTTTCCCTAAGAATTTGGTGCATACGAAAAAAATAAAAATTTAGACAAAAAGAATATATGTGATTTGAAAAGAAATCCAATTTTTTCTAATCCAAACCCAAATTTTTTCCCCACCTTTTAATATAATTCCTTAATTTGGGTTTTATTATTCGTTAAATAGGGCGATTTGCCTTCATTTTAATCGGGGGGAAAGAAAATTCGTCAGATTTCGAAATTCGTTGAATAAGATTTCGAAAATTGAGGTCCAACTGTCTTTCATTTGTAGACAATGTTTTCACATATATTAATTAGATACTTGCAGAGAGAGAGAGAGAGAAAGTTACACACACACACATGTATGTATATATACACTATCTGGCCAAAAGTATCCGGACACCCAGTGGTATGGACTTAGAGCGTCCTGAGGCACATATTAATATGATGTTGGTCCCCCTTTTGCATGGATAACAGCCCGAACACGTTTGGGAAGACTTTCCTCCAATTTTTGATAGGTGACCATAGGAATTGCCTTCCAGGCGTCCATCACAGCTAAAGTGAGTGCTTGCAGTGAGGATGGTCGATTTGGCTGGCTACGTAATCTGCGCTCTAATTCGTCCCAAAGGTGTTCTATGGGATTTAGATCGGGGCTCTGAGAAGGCCAGTTCAGTTTTTGAACACCCATTTCGTCAAACCACATCTGTGCAAGCCTCGATGTGTGAATGGAGCAGTTATCCTGCTGAAAGAGAAATGGGCCTTTCCCGAAATATTGCCATAGAGTCGGGAGTGCAGCATTGTCCAGAATGTCCACATACATCTCAGAGTTCATGTTTCCAATCACAGGAACTAACGGATCCAGGCCAAACCACGGGAAACACCCCCACGCCATTATGCTTCCACCACCAAACTTAACAGTGGGCACAATGCAGTCATAAAGAAACGTTCGCCGGGCATCCACCAAACCCAGGCGCGTCCATCCGACTGCCAGACTGTAAAGTGAGATTCATCACTCCAAAGAACAGTTTTCCACATGTCCACAGTCCAATGACGGTGAGCTCTACACCATTGCAATCGATGCTTCGCATTCTGTGGAGTGATGTTTGGCTTGTGAGCGGCTGCACGACCGTGGAATCCCAAGTTTTTTAACTCTCGACGGACAGTCCTGCTGCTAATACTAATTCTTGATGAACTTTGGAACTCCTGAGAAATTTCACCCAACGAGGACTTACGATTTTGTTCCACTGCCCTTTTCAGAGTTCTGCGGCTGCGTTCACCAAGTATTTTCGGTCTACCGGTTCGTTTTTCTGCCGTTTCACTCTGCCTCGACGTTTCCACTTCACAATTACATCACTCACAGTAGATTTAGACTTCTGTAGAATCTCCACAATCTCACGAACTGATTTACCACAAAGGTGGCATCCCACTATACTGCCACGATCAAACTCACTAAGCTCCTATGACTTACTCATTGCCTCACAAACGCATAAATACAATCTGACAAACCATTACCAACACTTTTATAGTTTTCAATTACGTATCAAATTGCGTCACTCGCCAGAACCCCTTTTTAAGGGGTATCCGGATACTTTTGGCCAGAGAGTATATATATATATATATATATATACGAGTATTAAAATCGCACTAGAAAGCAACGGGAGAGCAACTGGCAGAATCAGTGTAAATATTAATTTTGACACTTTTAACAACAGCCCATAGGACGGAAGATCCAATTGCAGATACCTCCTCTTGGAAAACGGAGGCAGGGGTTTGCAGGTCTTTAATTTGAAAGTACAGTAGAACGTCGCTTATCCAAACGTTTATGATCCGGAGCGTCAAATATCCGAACCAAAGTCCGGATACGGTTTCGAACAGTACAATGCTCAACTGTTCTTTCGTACGAGGCCAAAAGTGACGCTCAAGCCCCAAGTTCAGGGACATTTGGGGAATTTCAGTTGAGTGATTTGGTAAACATCTGCACGGAATATTAGGTCAGTTTGTTTCCAAGTGAGGGGTGTATACGTGCTTTTTTGTTGAGTTTTGTTGATGTAGAAACCTGGATGGCATGCGATGCAGAATACTGTGGATTTCAAATGCTAAATGATGACGAGATTGTGATTTCCGTGCAAGAAGAATCCGACCCTGTCGACGATGAAACGGATGAAGACGAGGACAACAATAACAACAACGACGAAAGTAGCAAAGGTCCATCAAATGCTGACGCGTTTGCTGCGTTAAAGACAGCTATGGAGTGGTACGGACAAACAGAGTGCTGTCCTACTCAACTACTGCTGGTGAAGAGAATCAGACCTTGCAGCGTAAAAACGAAGGTGTACAATGGTACAGCGAAAAATAAGTGATTATTTTCCACAATGAAGATAAAATTGCAACGTTTTGCACCTATTTGGCTTTTTCTTCAAGCACGTTTCCCGCATGTGATGATTTTCAATATTTGTAGATTGTCCAGTGCCATATACTGCATGGATCGCATTCGGTTTTCTGTTTTCCGGACAATCACGTATCCGAACGGTCCGGCCCGAATTGATTCGGATAAATGACTTTCTACTGTAAAGGTCCCATAAAGGGACCCCCCAATAAAAAATGCATACCACTAACGTGATCTCAGTCGAGGGCCACTGGCGACAGACCTCTTAATTTGAGCCTCGGCCAAGTGACGTGGACGATACCTGAGCTGGGACCTCCCTCTCCTAACTACCACACCACGCCTACGAGAGGATATTGAGCCTTGACAGCTTTAACGTTCATCGGCCCTTTCTATACAGTGGGTTAAAATTTTTAAAGGTGGACGATTTTTTTTCAAAATATCTCAAATCGATATACTACTTTAAAAATATCTGCACAGTGAGAGATAAAAAAAAAGTGCGAATTAATTATGTGGATATGAACAAAACTATGGTTAATTACAAAAAGATAAAATGATGCTACACATGACATAATGCATGATCGAGGGGTAAGGTACGAATTTATGGCTCACTTTATCAGATTTTGAAATTCTTTTTTTTTTGTGACCCTTTGAGTAAAATTCCGATGCGTTAATCCATCTTACATTAGGATTTAAATTCTATTTTCAAACATTTAGATTAAATTTAGATCTAAGAAAAATGCAGATCAGATAAACTCTCTTTTACTTAAATTCTTCGTTCTGAAATGTCTCACATCCAGGGAAAACATCGAATAAATCACTTATTGTCCTTTTACCCAAATGGCGAAATCTTTTCCACTAAAACGCATTTTAAAAGTGTGTAAAATCTTGAGCAAATGAGTTTGCATATTCCTACGCTCTAAGATTTAAGAGCAAACATTTGAGCTAAAACGTTAAATTAAATAAATCCCGGCATTTTTTTTTTGTTTGAAAATAATAAATAAAGAAATAAAAGTTTTTTCATTTTTGTAATTTTTGGATTATTTAAGAAGGAAAGAAAAAACATTGTCTGTCAGATTTAAAGGGATTTATTACGGACGTGTTAAGCTTCTTTTTTCCCTCTATCTTAAATGCTTCTTTTTCCTTTTTGCTTCTTTCATATGTTTTGAGAGGGTGGAATTTATTGGTCACTCCGCGTGTGACGTAGCGGAAACCGTTCTAAGACGGTTTGTGTAGACAACGAAAAGATCAGTGCAGTAAAAATTGTAGGTTTCGCGCAGGTTCTGAAGGCTGTCTTACCTAATGTTAAAGAATAGAAACCAATTTTGAAATATTTTTTCAGAAAAAAGGATTGGAACATTCATATTATATTCCGATTTCAATATAGAGAGCAACGTATTTTGTCACAGTTCTCCTTTTTTTCTGAGGTGATCTTTTTTTTTTTTTGAATGTGTTTTGCATTTTTCTTCAATACCGTAATGCTAAATGAGCTACCCCTTTAAGCGTGAAAAAAAAATACTATCTATGGAATATTTTGATATTATAAAAATGGTAGAATATAAACAGATGTATGAATTACAGCATTGCAAATTTTCATGAAAATAGAGAGATTTTTCTGTCTGAAAAATATGCTCCGTGTTCTCAAACATAGCGTTAACGGGACAAAAAGGAAAGCGCGCGAAATTTTTATACACACCAATTATTTGCATGGTTTTAAATTCTATTTTATGTTTAACATGATTACGTTGCTTTGATTACAGAATATAGAATAAAATTTTCTGGATGCCAGAACTTCTAGCAAGTGTCAATGAAAGATGTTTATGATTTTTTATTATCTGTTTTCGATTTCTCCATCTTCCCTCTTAATATATTAAAAAAATACTTTCTAAATACGAGCAGACAGCGAAATTCAGGAACTGAATTTGACTGGAGTACTGAAAATTAGCTTCACAATATGTGATAAGTCATCGATATAAGTGGCCAGAATGGAATGGAAGGTTTCCACCCATTTTGAAAGGGGTGGAAACTCAATTTCCCCATCTTCCGAATTTTTTTTGCCTTCGATTCTAAGCTGCATCCGATTTTCAGTTGCATTAGCACTGAAAAATTGGTGCGGCTTAGATTCGAATAAATACGGTAATTAAATTCAACGAAGATGAATTGAATCACCAAGAAAATAATTGAATAATTTTAAAAATGATATTCATTTGACAGGGCAGAAAAGGGAAATAAATTTATTTAGAACTATTTTTTTATCATGACCCTAATAGAAAAAAACATCTCGTTTTTGCAAACTCCTCATACATTTGTTCTAAATTACATATACGGGTCCTGAGGTCAATATCTCTCAGCGAAAGAAAAACTTGGGGAAAAACAGGCTTTCCATGGGATTCGCTATAATTATTTTTCAGGAAATTTTAATTTTTAAAGAAGATAATTCCTTTATTCTTAATTTTATTTTACATATTTCTTACAAGTCTTCGAATAATGTGGTTTCAAAAGTACTTTAATTGAGTTTTCTTGAGTAAAGTTGGGGAACTTATTATATGGGTATACTTATTTTTCTCAATGCTTTAGGCTCTAGAAACTGTTGCTTAGAATTATTTGTATTTGACTGAATTCAAATAAAATATTAATTATAGTAAAGTACTCATGGCAAAATAAATGATATTTTCTTTTTCACGATGAAAAACAACAAGACTGGATACTGAAAATTAATTTTTACAATGCTTTTATCATATTTTTAGACACACTTAAAAACGATATTCGAACCAATTGAGTAAAAAATAAAGTTGTAGTAAATAATTGCAGATTACGTGATTACATAAGTCAAGGAATAAGAAAATCTAACGCTGTCTTTCGAATTTATTTCCCTTTATTCAGAGTAGTTAACAATTTTTCACTGTTCTCTATATCTCTATCTCTATAAAATACTTGTAAGTTCAGGTTTCCCTGTTAAATAATTAATTACTTTTTCATAAGAACACCGGACATGATAATAAAAATTAAGTGATATTTTTAGTATTCATATCACCTTTTACCGACTCGTATAAAATTCGATCGCTAAAAAGATGTTAAATACAAACAATAAGAAAAGTTACAAAAATAAAAATATTTTTTTTATAGATAAAATTTCAAATGTTTGAAGAAAAAAAGAATTCGCATTGACTTCCTGTGGCCGTTGTAGCCAAGTGGCCATGAACTCATGTTCGATGTTCTTTCTGCCGTGTCGTGGGTTCAATTCCTGGTATACTAAAGATCCATTTTGTAGGGGGGGGGGAGAGGAGCTGAGGAGCTGATGTACATTAAATCTGTCGAGGTTCAAATTTCCTCGTTTGGCAAGAAAGTTTAGAGAGTGGGCTGATGTACATTAAATCTGTCGAGGCTCAAAAACCTCCTATTGGAGTGATATGGTAGTTTGAAGAGAGAGGTGCTTTCTCAGATGTCTTCCTCATCACCTGACCAAGATTCAAAGCTATAAGGTCCACCGACAAAAGCCCTCGAGTTAACTAACAGTGCGGTGTAATAAACATTCATTCACTTGGAGAGAGTGATGGCAACTCAAGTGTCGCGCTTTAGTCGCTTAACCGTGAATCAAACTTCCGAGGCCCGTCGACAGCAATCTTTGTTTGATTTGAAAGTGCCACATTAATGAACAATAAATCACATTCACTGCCTTTCTGCATTATTTCCTGATGAACAAAAATTGCTTTATTTTTGAATTGTGGAGGGCAGCTCATTTTTCCAAGTTTTAAGATTTTAACAAAATAATCAGTCGGTGCAAGAAAAAAAGTCAAGAAACAAATTTAAAAACATGTGTAAAAATATCCGATAAATTTAAAAACAAGATATCAATCATTGGCATGGCCAAGTAGTTTTAGCGCGTTTTTCACATGTTGTATTTTACAATAATGCAACTAATGAACTTTTTACTAACAGAAAGTAGTGCTGTACCACTCCTCTAAATGTACTACTATTGAGCTGAAAAGAAATAATGACAGAAATCTGCATCAGCACTATAAAAAAGCAACAAAAAAAAAGTTTTTTTTACAGAAGCTACAAAAGCCCGGACAAGGTGACTTAACTCCTTGTCTAGGCAAAAAACTCGCTTCTATGTATTTATTCTTTTAAGTTTAACAAGGAAAAGTATATACAATTAATAATAACTTAACTACTACATTGCTTAAAGTTTATTTAGCTTAACTAACACAGGCTTATAGAATGAAAAGAATGACTCGTATACGTAAACACTGATGGTGTAGTCAGTCAATTTTCCAAAGATTGCATCGATAGTGGTGCCAGAATCAGTTGTTGGTTCCTTTTTGCAAACAATAAAAATTTACTAGGTAAAATTTGAGAAAATTTTCTTATATACTAGCGAAATGCAGGAAAATTTGTAGGAAAATTCGGGAAAACTATGGGAAAACTTAAATATGATTCGGCTCATCTAGGGCACAAATGCGACCCAATGCCGAAAACTCGAGGTCAATTGGTTGCTTATTGGCTGAGAAAAAGGTACGACAAAATATGGAACGAAGACGAAATTTGCGTCCTAATAGCGCTTTTGTTCCCTACGTGAAAAACGCGCTAAAAAACGTTTGCTTAAACCTATGATCAAATGAAAATGCTTCGTTGCGTAAGTACCTTTAGTTATTTTTGAAATTATGCAGAAGATATATCTGAACAAATGCAAGTTAAAATAGAACGGACACAAAAATGTAAAATGTTTTGCAAATAGAAAATTAAATAATATCCATATTTACTAATATTGATTTAAAAAAAAGAAATAAAATAGAGGAAAGAATTGTGGAAGGAATTTAAACAGAAAATTTAAATAAACTAAATACAGACAAATGAATTTTTAAGTGGAAAGTATGATAAATATATTTAATGAAAACAGTTATAATTGTGTGTGTGTGTGTGCCCGAATTCAGATTTTAAATAAACTTAACTGATAAACATATTTTAGCAACGGAAATGGTTAATTTTATCAACCAAACGTTTAAAAAAAAACAACCCAAAACGTAGAATTTTTAGACACAAGACCAACATCAATCGAGAGCATGCGCAGTAAAGCAGTCTTTACTGCGTCCGTTTACCTCGACCGAAAAACTTATTTTAATTTCTTAATGACGACTCCGAAGAGAGAGATTGGGGAAGAGGTATGGGGAAAGGGGTGGTAAAAAAGGGTGTGGGTGACGCAATAAAAAAAAAGCAAGTTGAGTAGTATTCGGTTAGTGTTTTTTCTCGGTAGGGCAGTCTGTTTTTTGCAATCCTAACAGGTGGTTGGAGGTGTTTCTACTCTTCGGTAAGTGTTACTTATTAATTTCTAAAGTAAATTTTAGAAAGTACTAATTTTTAAATAAATCTGATGTAATTATTCTGAGGAAATTTTCAGTCAATTTTTTCAAAAGGTAATTCTGAAAGGATTTTTCCTTAACAATAAGAATGATATTTTATTACGAGACATTTCTAAGAAAATGTATATATTTGTAAGATGAATGTAAATATAAACGTAAATATATTATTTATATATTAAAATATCATTGAATTCACTCCGTAATATAGTTTTTCACATTCCAACGAACAAAGAAGTTTCTGGCTATTTTCTTAAGAAAATAAGGATGATGTTTAATACGCAAAGATGAATTATTTACATTTGGAATAGTGCATGAGAATTAAAAATATTAAAAGTCATTTTCCCTTTTGTAAATTTTCCAAACGTTTTGCTCTCTTGTCGATTAAAGGTTAAAAATTTGATAGTTTGTTTTTTGACATATAATGAAACAATGCATAGAACAGAGATCAATAAAAAAAAAGCAATTTTTGTAAACAAAGTATTAGTGAAAATGAAAAATCGTATTAAAAATTAAATGCTCATTTGTAAGTTTATTTTTTATATTTTGTATGTTAAGCTGCCAACTCCAGTTCCTTGCTTACCCAATGCTTAGATAAATGTGTATGCGTATATTAATAAAATGTGTTTCAAATGAATGTTTATTGCTTTTATACTTACATTTTATTGTTTTATTTACATACATTACATCACACGTATATTATATATAAACATGTTTATTGTACTGAGATTTAGCACGGGCTATGCAGCTTTTTCTTATAATGGATTTTTAGATATTCTATTCGTTATTTTGAATAGATTTTTGCTCAGTATTATTAACAGAAAGGGGGAAGGTTGGCTGGACAAAAAACATGTTCACAATTCTACTTTTATAGAAATTATTTATATATAAAAGCTATCCTAAGAGTTAGCAATGCTTAGAATACTGTAGCACCCATATATTTATATATTTTTAAATTCTATTATTTTCCTAAACTATAACATCCTTTCTAAAATCTTATGTCTGATTTATCTTACAATTTTTAGAGTTTTTCTTCAGTTTTGATGATTATTGATTATTCATCTCTCTATAGTAGAGGATTTTAACTATATATATTGTCAAATATTAATCACAGGCTCGTACAAAATGTTAGTTAAATATATTTATCAGATACTTTTTATTTAATTTTACCATGATTATTTACTGGAAGTTAGTGGTAGTTACAATTGTGATTTAAAGAAATTCATTACATATTTTTCATGAAAATTTCATAATTTTTGTATATAGTTATTTTTGTACAATTTTTTCCTGGTTGATTTAACTTTTTTGTTTTATGCACTTGCCTCCGAAAGTCTACGTACAGGCAATCATATTGCGTGTTTATGCTATAATTACTATTAAAATCTCGCTTTAGAAAATCAACATAGCTGTCAGGGACTCTTCGAAATTTCCTTATTCAAACAGCAGCAACAAATTTCACCTTAACAAGAAAAAACAAGAATTGCCACCAAATAATCACCAACCATTCGCGCCAAAAGTCTGCGTACACTTACAAAATAGAGCTTTTAAAGACCTTTTCATTGTGTAAAATTAATTTGTCCCATTCAAAATTCACACGGTACGTTACACTCATGACTCATCTACACATGTAATAGGGTTTGCAGCCCCGGGATTAAAATAACTAAATCCGGGATTTAATTTTTGTCTGAATTATATTTTAAATTTTTTTTCAAAGTATTGTTTGTGAATATGGCATTACATTTAATGTATCTTATTTTTTTTGTACTGTATACCTTTAATGTTAGTTTTCTTGCGTGTTGAACCTTGAAAGGTTCGAGGCGGGTGTGTATGTTAAACCGTGACATTTGATATGTTTTCTCTTATTTTCTTCTGTTACTTTCTTCCTATCATGATTGAGGTAAGAAAACGGACATTTCTCCCACCCTTAGGATGCCCGATGTCAGCTAACTTGAAGGCGAAAGAGATAATTAGAATTTTTAGAAGATATCCAGTAGGGCTTTCAGCCCCAGGGGATCCCGGTTTTTTTTCCAAACCCGAAATCCCGGGATTAAAATAACTAATCCCTTGATTTAATTTTTGTCTAAATTATATTTAAAAAATTTTTTCGCATAAAAATTTTCTAAGAGTTTAATTTTTCAAAAATTTATATTTTGTTTATGAAATATATACGTAGAATTTTTTTTGTGCAATTATAAGTGCTACAGGTAAAAAATAATACATGCACAGCTCTCATTTTTTGTATGGGAGAACGTCGCACAGATCTAAGTGGCTCACTGCAATGCTTACATAATAATACAAGCAACATCTGAAGAATAGATTTTGTCACAGTTCTTTCTTCAATTAAATGCCGTTAATTAATTGCGGACCTGCTTAGAAGACTTGAAACACTTCAAATCTCATTGCATTACTAACAGCTCATGCAACTATATCTTCAATTTCAAATGAGGTAACGCTTGCAATTGATTCACATTTTGATTCAAAAACAGGATCATTTTATACACAAAAACCATTAAGTGTAGCAGAACTAAATAAAGTTATAAAAGAGGTATATGCACCAATGCAGTCTATTAGATTTGAGACACTATCATCAAAAATTTAAAAAGAATTGTCTCTTTTTTGAAAATGGAGGGAGACGTGGTGACTACCTGAAAAGAACATACTCCAATTTAATGATGATAATACCTACTAATAAAAAGTCCGAACGTGTGCATTTCCTTCGGCAGGACAATTTGTAACAGAAGTAAGTTACCGTTTCAACGATGAAACGCTGGACGAGCTGTGATTTTATAAGCTTATTTACAAAAACACAAGAAATGAAGAAATGCTTTTTTTTAAAAAATAAAAAATCGTTATATACTATTTTTATTTGTTTTTCATGATGAATTAATTTTTTTTATTTGTTTCATTAAAATAATGTTAAATTATTTTGTAATTATATTTTCAGATACATAATGCAATTTCAACTATACTAATATGTAAGTATTTTTAATAAATAGTCCAATCCTAATCCCAGGATTAGGATAATGTAATACCGAAATCCCAGGATTGAAAATAAGACATGGTATTGCAAACCCTAACCTGTAAAGTCTAATAATAGACTACACCATTCGCTGTCGAAATTTGCTACATACATGAAAAGTCTTTTTCTGTACAGAGCAAAAAGGATGTCATTTAAAAAATCCTATTTTTTCTAATCCAAACTAATAAAAAAATTTATTTTTCGGTTGTTGAAATAATTTACTAATTCAGGGTTTATTATTTGTTAAATTGGGGTTTTTGCCACCTTTTTGATCGGAAAAAAGAAAAAGATTTGCTAAATCTAGAAATTCGTTAAATTGGGTTTCGTTAAATCGGAGTTCAGCAGTCAATGGCGTAGCTACCAATGGGGTAGGCGGTGCCGTGCACCGGGGCCCTCAAACTCATTGGGGTCCCAGACCCTGACCTCCAAGCAAGCCGAATTTGCGATAATTTCTTTCAAATTTAAGATATAAATATAAAAGGTTGCAGAAAAAAAAATTAACTATAATCATCGCAATTCAGTTGAAAGTAATTTCGAATTTGTAGGGAATTTCCCTAAATTATTTCCCCTTTTTGTTCAGTGATGCGGACTTTACTTATTGAAAAGTTTATGTAATTTTCAATGTTTTCATTTTTCTATAAACTGTTTCTTGAAAATAAACTTCAAGTTCCATGAAAAATCTTACCATACATCTTAAAAAACCTACACAAGAAGCAATTCCTTTCTAGTTACATTCTATTTTGGGAGTTGGTCTAATCTCAGTGAGTGAGTGAGTGAAATTAACGTCACACTGTTCAGTTACACCAGGGCTTTTGGTGACGGACCGCGTAATTTTGAACCATGGTCAAGTGACGCGAACAACACCTGAGCTTGCACCCATTCTCCTAACTACCAAACCACACCACCGGGAGGATGTTGTAGCTCTCGACAAATGTAACATGTATCGCTCACCTACATGGCGGGTCTGTAGTGGTACTAGGCTCAAACTCGTGACAAACCATCCACGATCCGATACTTTGACCATTAGGCTTCCGCAGCCGCGGTATTTGTATAAAAATTCTATAATAAGCATATATAAGTAACCTTTTCCCCATTTTAATATTCTTTCTTTTGTTTGAAAAGTTGGAAGTGACACGTATAATTTTTTTTTTTACTGATACTGTCACTCTTTTCAAAAAGGTTGGCCTCCAAATAATATATACTGATACTTTTAACTCCTTAAATATATCAGCCGTATTATCAACTCGCTCTTCTAGGTATTTCATATTGTTGTATAACTATAAACTGTTAAGTATAATATCTAAATCCTAGCATTCAGCTTTTAATTGCATCGGGACCCCCCCCCCCCCATTTAGTCTTAAGTTAAAAGAGTCTTGAATTTCTAAAATGAAAGTATAGTTGTCTGTTACTCCCCCCCCCCCGAGTCAATATTTACAAAACCTATTTCTAGCACATATCTACCCAACGAAAGAAACATGCTTACCAAATTTCAACTCTGTAAATTTAATAGCTCAAAAACGGGAATTTTCTTTTTTCTATATGTCCCCTTAATCCCGCCCCCTGGGAATCGAATTTGGAAGTACCCATTTTTAGCGGAATTCCATTCAACAAAAGAAACATGTTTACTGAAATTCTTCAGGTCTAATAATTCAAAAACGGGATTTTTTTTTATCTATACGTCCTCTTGACCCTTTTTGGGACTCAATTTCTACAACACCCGCAGCGGAGCTCTACTAAACAAAAGAAACATGCTTGCTCGATATGATGTCGTAGATGTAGTAGCTCAAAATTGTAAATTGGTTTTATCTATATGCTTCCTTAACCCTCTTTTGGATACTATTTTATTTCTAAACAGTGTGTTCTCTTGACGTGGTCCATAGAGTATTCATAGAAATTTAAATGCAATTTTGTATCAGTTTTTTGTGCATCTCTCTCCTTCTGTTCCAGCAAGTTTTTTCAAACGAAATTAAAGATATCTGCAAAAATAACTTGTTTTTTACTCCCTTCTTGAATAGTTTGATTTTATAATAGCTCTAAAGATACAATATGAGGTTTCTGGCGTCGGATGGACATCATAATCATCATAATTTCGAGCCGCAGTCAACTTGTTTTGATTGTTGTGCTGAAGTTAGAAGATTTAAAATGCATCTTATTATAGCTTTATTTATCTAAATTTTTTTTAAAAAAATAAATATCTTATTACATAAATTAAATATTGATATGTCCGTTGTAGCCAAAGGGTCATGGTCCCGACCTCTTGTCATCCAAGAGGTCGGGAATTCGAGATCTGGTGCCAGTGAAGCTGAAGTGGCCTGGTGAAGTCTGGTGCCTGGTGAAGGATAAATTAAGGGGAAAGAGAGAGTATCATCAGAAAATGGTGGCTTCAGCTGGAGATTATTGTTATTTTTGATGCACTTACAAGATGCTGGAATGACCCTCTCCATTCTCTTGCCCTCTATCTATATATGTGTGTGTGTTTGTGTGAGCTCGTTTTATTATTATTATTAATGGGTTTGTACATTTGTATTGTGTGATTGTGTATGTGTATTGTGTAATTGTGTATGTGTATTGTGTAATTGTGTATGTGTATTGTGTAATTGTGTATGTGTATTGTGAATTTGTCTTTACATATAATGTGTATTGTGTAATTATTTATGTAAATCTTGATTTTACCTTTCATTTGTAATTATGTACGTTTAATGTAAATTTCTTTTTAATTTATTTTATGTTGTTATATATGTGAATTTTGAATATGCCTTTGGTTTATGTGTTTTGTGTACTTCTATACAAATGTAAAATAAGATATTGTTTCTTATGTGTTTCTCGAAGTATCGGTTCGTAACTCTAAACCCCTTTAGGGTGAGTTCGGTTCCTCTGGATATTCTACTTCCTTACGACCATGGTCCAAAGAAAGTCCTTCTCCAATATCCCTCGTGTAGCTCTAAGGTTTGACGTTAACAAATTATCAGTCAATCTCATTTTCTTACTTCCACACCACGCACAAGATTAAGTTCTATATTTAAAGTACATGAATATATTCTTTTTATTCTTTGGCTTTGCATAAGTTCAGAACTTACACCAACGATGTTATTCAGCCTTCGTCTTGGTGTAAACCTAGTAAAGTGTCCGAGATAGTTAATAGGTGAAGGTCGCGAATTTGAGCCCTGGGTTTGTCTTGGTTCAACTGAAATCTCATTGCTTAGAGGGGGTGTTAAATCTGTTGAGGTGCAAATTTTTCATGTATAGGCATGGTGCAGAACATTAAAGAGTAGGATGACAGTTCAGGTATCGTCATCGTCACTAGGAGCATCATTAAAAATTGCGAGGTTTGTAATAAATAGCCCTCATGTTTCTTCATAGTGCAATATCAAGAAAACAATCAATTCCATCTAGTTAATCTATTCATTTTAGTTATTTATTTCAAGTGAGTGAGTGAATATTAATGTCGCACTGTGCAGCTACACGAGGGCTTTTGGCAACGGATCTTTTAATTTTGAACCATGGCCACGTGACGAGGACGACACTTGAACTAACACCCATGGGAGGACGTTTTAGCTCCCTCAAACGGCGGGTCTTCATTGGGGCTCGAACTCATAACACCCCGGCCACGAGTCCGTTACCTTGACCACTAGGCTATCGCAGCCTTTATTAAGTTTTCAAAGAGATAGTTTAAAAAAAAACTCGTTTATATAAATATAATAAAGGATTTTTTTTTATAAAAGACTTATCCTGAAGGATTTGGAGTTCTTAAATATAATCGTGTTTTGACTTAAGTAAGAATTTTCGTGAAAAAAAAAGACATGTAAAGTAAAAGTTTCAAGTTTCGGTTTTCCTCTTTTTTTATAGGCAATGGATTTATTAGTATTAATTAGGTTTTTCTTTCCCAATATGTGAAGGAAAAGTTATTTTCAAGCATTTTGATAGGTATAAACGATTTTCAGAACGTTTTTGAAATGAATTCAGAAACATTTTCAAATTGAGTTTAACTGCACAAAAATGTTTTAAAGGTATATTCGTAATTATAATTTGTGAATTTGGTTATCTTAATAAATTTATTATAACTTTATTTTTGTTAAAATAAGTGTTTTTAACAATTAATCTATTATTTTCTAAATTCAGGCCCTATAACGTTAAAAAGAACACACAATGAAAGAGTTAACTGAGTGGGATGGAAATAGTGACCGCTATGTTCTTGTAGTATTTACCGCCATAGTTGACCTGTTTATGCCAATATCGCTGAATGATATCATTTCTCCGATTCGAATATTGAGCGATCCTGAGAATCGATCACCAGCTTCCTTTTTATACAGTCGAATTTCATATCTTTTCTTAAATTTGCTCATACTGTTCTTCAATCCCTCTATTGCGGGCATTGGTCCATTTCACAAGGATCGATTGGAGTTATTATTCAGATAAAATTAATTCTTTGGACGTTGTTTTTTATGCCATAGAAAGTATTATTTGTAGTGTAGCTTAATGTACTGAAATCGTACCTCCATATTTAGTTTTCAATACTATTATTTCGTCTGGCTTAAAAGCTCTTTGTATTCGGCGGTGTTTTTGAATTGAGGGGGTTCTAGTCTAAATCACACAAAGTGCAACCCAGAGAAATAATCGAAGAACGCATTTATCCTCGGAGTCTTCCCGTGGGTGGAAACAGAAGAGTTCAAATGTCTCAATCGTCATTTGACATTAGACCAAAATGTGAAAAATCATCGATTTGAGTCTTTAGAGCAACTTGAGTTGAAACCCAACCGAAGCTAATTTCATAATTTTAAGGAAAACAATATTTCATTCTTAAAAAATATGAGTTGGGAAAAAATGGGATAGCCGAAAAATTATTTAGATGATTTAAAATTGCATCATTCCATCTATTCATCAACTTCAAGGAATATTCTGACTACTTAAGTAACTTGCTTACACCCGTCGCGTCTTTTTTTATATACGCATTTCATCACAACTAACCCAAACAAAGAATTTAGTTTCTCGAATTGAAAACAAACTTTTATTTTCCTTTACATATGCTGAGACACTCCAGCATCTTCCAAAGAAAAAAAAAGATGTCTGCAAACGTCTTTGCCGTCTTCGAAGTTAAAATTAGCATTAGAAAAGACCACCCCGACTTCATTTCCTTAATAGAAACGAACCACATTTCATTTCTCTAATCTTGTTCGAAAGAACTTCAGAGTTTCTTTATATTTATTTTCCAGTAGGGAAATTGAAAAATATTTCAGTAAAATCAAGTGCTACAAAATAGGATGTAAATATTTTGTAATTATGTTATTGACTTTTATGGGAATTTCCGGGTTTTTTAAGTGTGGCTGCATTTTTGTACTTATGTTTCGACTTCTATGCTTTCTACAAAGAACAACCGAAATGCCTGTTACCTTGTAATAAATTGATTTTATTCTAATTAAAGAACTAAGATAAAATATTTTTTAAATGAATCAAAAGAGTTATTTGATTTTCAGTGTAGTTTCTGAGATATATGTGTGTGATCACTTCTAATATACCTTATTTTTTAAAATGATATTTTTTATTTTATAATAGAGCTGAAATCGCTCTCTACTTAGGAAATGTATCTTAAAAAATGCAATGCATAGGGGAAACGTTCTCATAAATCAATAAATAAAAATGGAATAATATATCTTCAATTTGTGACGGGTTCTGTTCGCGCCTTTTCTCTTATCCTTTTGAGGGAAAATACTGCTTTAACTGTGGTTTGATTTTAAAACCACTTTCCGTAGAGAGAACTTGATTTTATGCTAATTTGAGTACTATTAAAACCCTAGAAAAATTAATGCTAGAGTTAGTCGTTAGGCTGCTATTTTTGTGAGAATTGCGAAATGAGTATTGAAAGCTCTTGGTGTACTTGATAAGAAGCTTTAGACCAGAATTTCAAGTTGACCCGGGCGAGACATGGCGAATCCTATTTCATTGAATCGCACTTACTTAAGTGCTTGATTATTTGTCTTATAGGAATTTAGGCTACCCAATTAATTTGACTGCTCCTTCCATTTATAATCTTGCATGATAATTAATTGGGAAACAAATAAACTTAGTTATTTTTATAACAATGTCTGTTCATTCAGTCATAAACTTTATCTGCGACCCTAGGGTCACGACAAATTGAAATAAATGTATAAAAAGTAATAATTACCGTACCTTCAAATAAAGTTTTAAAAAAATTACTAAACATTGCAGTAAAATTATATTTCAAAAAATTTCCATAAACAAAAAAACAAAAACAAAAAAACAAAAAAACCCGAAAATAAATTTATTTTACAAAATTAAGTAAACACGCAATACTACCATAAAGCAGAAATATTGCCGTATCTTGTATTTCAAGTGTAAAAAAATAAATCAGTACTTCTGCAGCCTGCAATACAGTGTTTTATTGCAATGTTTAACTTGAAGACTTAATTGAAATAGACTTTGTGTGTGCAGATTTTTGGACAAAACTCTAAATCTTCTTATTAACACTGCTTGAGAGTTTTATTTCACTGTGGTATACAGCAGTTGAATATTTTAAAGTACAAACAAGTATGAACTTAATCAAATTCAAATAATTCGTCTCGACTAGAAAATTCGTTTAAAAAATGCAGAATATATTTAATTTATTTCCCACAACAGCATCATTTAATTTTCAATCTGTCATCCAAGTCAGAAGCTCTTAAACTGCGATCCGTGGGGACCCGAGGAGTCTTTAATGGAACGTTGGTCTTTTACAGACTCTGAAAGGCATTGTGGAAAAATTGAAAGATGTGACATGCTAGACTGGATCACTAAATAGTCCCAAATGAAAAAACTCTACTAGAACTTGAATTTTTGATCAAAAATATTGTCGGGGAAAATGTTCAAAATCTTGGGGGTCCGCGATGTCACGTTGATGCATAAAGGAGGATTTCGGGGATCGAAAGTTTAAGAACCGTTGATCTAGGTATTTAACTGAAATCTCTTATTCTTATTTTCAAAATAAATATAAAATTTGTGTTCAAGCATAATAAAAATCTCCCACGCAAGCTTACAAATAATCTTTGATATGTTCACATGTCACATATAATTTTATTTATAAATAAATGCAAATATATTTTTTTTTAATTCATTGTTCCTTCATAAATTTTTTTTTGTTTTCCCTTGGAATTAAGATCTCAAAATAGCTACATATGAAAGTTTTGATATTTAATAATATAATACAGAACCTTACGGATTCTAAATATTGTAATTGAATAGTTGATAGAGAGAGGGAGAAGAAAAACGTTTGCTATTTACGATTTTAATCACTCTACATCACTCTATAAAGAAAACTGAAGGCTATTGGTGACCATGGCCGAGTGACGAGGATTACTCTTGAATTTTCACTCCCTCTTCAAACTTCTAACCCCACCAACGAGGGAACTTTGAGAATTGACATATTCAACATGCATCAGTCTTTCTATACGGTGGATCTTTTGTGAAACTAAAGCGTCATCAATAGTTGTCGCGTTGTTTTATCGTGCCACTTTCATACACGCTCATCACATTTGTAACGTTTGTGTTTTGGCTCATAGAAAAAGAAAACTTTTCTTCTTTTAGTATTTTAGATATATTTATTCAATCCCTATTATTAGCTCACACTCTCCATATATATATATATATGTAATAATCCCCATTAATTATTCCAAATAACTTTTAGCTACCAATGGTCCATCCCTTCAGGACCAACGTTTTAGTAATAAATTAGCCCGCCGCCTAACGAGAGTATTTTAAACTACACCTATCCACCCACTCAGATCATGTGATTTGAGAAGCCTATAAATACCGAGATTCCTGGTGACCAACGCCCTCTTTCGCTTCTGTATTTGTCTGTTTCAACATGTAGTCGGCTGCAGCTTGTTTTGTGCTTTGTGTTTGTGTTATGTGTGTTATTTGTGAATCCGTCTGTGTGTCTTCATGTTCAGTGTACAATAAACAAGATTAAACTCCAGATTGCCTCTTCAATATCATCCAAAGAAACCATCAACAATAGAGATCATATTATTAAAGAAATCATGTCAACGGTCACGTCTTATTACATATATATATATATATATATATTGTCCAAATTTTTAATCGTTAATGAAATACTTTCTATTCATTCACTCAAGTTCAAATACATTTTTTTAAAAACTTGATTTTAATACAGTTTTTTCAAATACTAATTCAGTAATTTCATTAAATTAATGAACAAATAGTAACAAACAAAAATAATAGTCCAGCACCACATATAAAAAGGAAAACCGCTTTCTATTTTGCCACTGGATATTGTGATTCTGTCATTAATAAAAAAGTAACTAAATAAAATTTTTCTTTGTTGACCTAAGTAGGAATTGTGACTTAAAGTTTTTTTTATATTACTTGTCTTTTATATTAATTTACAAATTCCACACTACAAATATCACTTATGCCATTAGAGCACGTGCTTCCAATATTTTCCCCACGACACTATTAAAAACCTTTTAGTGCAGGGCACACGACCAAATGTACAGCAGTCAGAGGCTGACCAGAGTCCCAGAGAGTACAGTTGGGTGAGTTTGCGATACCAATTCGGTAGAGATGGGTCCTCATACAGTTATACCCTGTCAAAAGTCTAAAACGAGCAGAGGCAGCTTTTGTATATTAGTTACATTGCCAGATCTTTTACAAAAGCTGCATTCAAATCACACAGCACTTACGATTAATCCATTTATCATTTGAAAATTTAATAATTTTATCAAAAGTAGAACAAAATTCAGGGTCTTTTCTTTTTAATTAACACCCTTTTACAAGCTTCATTTGTATGTAACGCAATCTTTGAAATCAAATTTTACCTACTTTAAAAGGGGTCAGATAATTTCGAAATTTTACTCACTTGTCCAGGACCGATGACAATACAATAATTTAATAAGTTTGTTCCATTGTCTTGACCAGGATCACAAGGATTAACGATTTCCCCGTTTTTAGATCCCATCCCGCATCTTGTGACTAATTTCAGATCCCAATTCCAGATTTGGCGACTAAAAGATTAAGTTACTGCTTATATATATATATATATATATATATAGTTCGATTAACTCTATATAAGGATGATTATTTTAGTTTTTGTAAACCATAATTTATTTCGTCCATAGTTTATGCATTTCTGTACCGGTAACGGTAACGGTTATACATTTACGTGGAACCTTAGAGAAATCTCTATCATCCACTCATCATAATAAGTAGAAAAAATAAGAATAATTTGCTGAAATGTTTCATAAGAATATAAAGCAGTCCACAATGAGTGCAGCGCAACAACGCTGGTGGAGGGCTGAGTGGTTTCCCACTCATCCAGTTGATTTAGTTAATGACGTCACATCTTTGACAACCACACCCGTCTTTCAACCGGCTGCCGCATCTCGACGGAACGAGGGCAGAAAAGGAGGGAATTTTTTTAATATCAAAGATTAAAGAGAATATTATTTTTGAGTCAGTTACTCATTACCTCTTTAATATCTGCGTGCGGTTATTGAAAGGAGATTTTAAATAACCACTTGGAAAAAGTAAGAAAAGGTGGAGAAGTTTAAAATAGGATCAAGTTGTCACACTAACCGCATGCAAAAGTTTAAATGAAGGTGTGTGTGTGGGGGGGGTAATAATTAGAGGGAATGAAGTCTTGCAAAAGAAAACAACACGTGATAAATAATTTAATTTTTATCAAGACATTCTCATCCTTTTCAGAGCTGGGAAGTGTTGATATGAAGGGTTAAGGGACTGCTCTAGGCCTCTTAGAAGAGCTAGGGATAGAATTATCGAAAGCCGGGATTTTTCTGCAAACTCTTTAGAATCTGTGGTAACAGGTTAAAAAAATTTTCTGATTGTTTTTTAAGGAAATTTCTGTACCGTTTGCGGCAAAGTGCTTTCTACAAATATCACGTGATGTTACCTTTATACGTTTATTCCTTTATGCCACGCAATAATTCTTTAAAATGTTCATTTGGCGCAAATTATCTTTATATTTGGCTGCTTTATAAAAATTTTAAATAAAATAAATTTTAATAAAATAAAAATAACTTTTTCTTTTTTTTATTATTTGAAACTAATTTTTGTCCAAATCCCTCCCCCCTCCAAAACCTGTTTTTTTTTTAAAAGAAAATAATTAAGTAGAGTTTTGGATATATTTGTAAAAAATATCGCTGACCATTTTTGCTACGCCAGATAATATGTTGCCAAATGATACGATACGAAGCAAATAATTTACTTTGACGTGTAAGCTTAGTTTGAATTTCGTTAATTTTCATGAGCGACGGTAACATATACCTTTGCATCTGGGTTTGTAGGAAATTTCTTGAATAATAAATATTTTGTGAATTTTTCTCAAATTTTGATTATCAAAAAAAAACAAAAAAAAAACGATAGATACGTACAAGTTTTTAAAAGAACTTCATATATTCGCTACTAGTAATAAGAAAATACTTTT
The DNA here is from genome assembly GCA_019973975.1 of Trichonephila clavata. NCBI lineage: Eukaryota > Metazoa > Arthropoda > Arachnida > Araneae > Nephilidae > Trichonephila > Trichonephila clavata. The sequence goes on along the minus strand of BMAO01025825.1, from coordinate 13,503 downwards.
TTTTATAAATTGATTAGCTTTGTTATTTAAATTACTCTCTTAACATTATAACTTAGCTCTCTTTGATCCATTGAGGGGTTGATATTAATTTAGTCCCACAAAAATAATTCCCCCTTTCTGCGTATAGGTGTGATAGATCTTCTTTATACCTAGGTATAGGAGGTAAGACTCAGGGACGGAAGGAGGCAACAATTCTAAGCATACCATTTATGCAAAAAAATTTAAAATTTAAGGATTTTCAATATTTTTTGGTTGCCTCCTATGTGTGTATACTGTATAAAACAGATTTTGAGCTCAAAATTTTATAAAAAACGAGCCATTTAATTTTTTAAGGAAAAGACTTAAAATTTGTAAAGTGATTTTAAAATGCTACTCCTTCTACAAAAATTTACGTACAACGTGATTTTTGATTTAAAAGTAAGTCAAACTATGTATAACAAAAGTTGGTATGGGTTTTGCGATAACTTGATTGGTATTCATACGATACTTCTTTTTATGAATGCTTATTGAAAATTCCTTAAGAAATGTATATAAATTCTGGGTTCACACACAGATATTTAAAAAAAATAAGTATTGCTTTGATTCAAAAATGCATACCAACTTTTGTTACATGTACTATTAGCAATAGGTGAACAAAAATTCAGACCGTTAGGTACAATAGGAAAAAAAGCCTTAGAATTTCAAATGAAGACAAACTAGTTATTTTATCTTTCTGAGATAAGTAAGTTTAAAGTTTTGATTTGCCATAGGGATGTGAATAAAAACGAACGTAAAAGCTATCATAATTTTGCGTTTTTTAAGTTTAGAGCTTTAAGATTTTGTGAGGTTATAGAAAAGTATACAAAAAATAGTTTAGGCTAAAAAAATTATATTTGATTTTTTGACCAATTTTTGTCAATGGAATTTTACTGTGTCCTCTTAAAATGGAATTTAAGAGTACACACATTAAAAGTTAGATATATCGAAGGGGGAATTAGGAAAAAAAATGTGATTAAGGGTTTTAAGAACATACTCGAAAGAGTAAAATACCAAAATTAATAGACTTTGTTTTTGTGACATATATATTTTAATATTTCCAACAGTGTTTAAATTCTTTTTTACGCTTATTAATGGTATTTTAATCATTCTGTTGAACTACTAAGGTAATTTTTTCAGTTCAAAAGTGTTTTTCCTCTTTAATTTAACTTGGACATAATTTTTGAGATATCATAACACATATTTATGTTTAGGTACCAGTGTTTAAGTATCCTTTAATGGGGATAGTACCTCTGAACTTTCAGAAAAGCGAATTTTCAAAAACATTTTAAGAAACTAATATAGATTGTTAGGAACGTTGTGACAGATCTATACGTGGTTCCACTAATATCTTCTTATTTCTTTAAACAAAATATTTAATTCAACCAACTTTCATCGAGTAAGCGAATGTGATTTATGTAAATGAGGTATATTATATAAATTCAGTTTTCGCGAGTTGGCAGTAAGAAAGAAAGAAAGAAAGTAAGGAAGGAAGTGATTTGTTGACACATTGTTGTTGACACGCTGAAGTTGATACGTTAGATGTGTGCCAATAGGAGTTAAGCGAAAGTTTGAGAATTAATTGTTAGTTGAAGATTGAAAAGCAGTGGAATTAATTAAAGATTACAGAGCGTGGAGCCACCGTCATTTGATCAAGTCGAAGAGAGTACCTGCTAAGTTCCAGTGTAGGATCCGATGCATTCAAGGTTCAGGTACTGTGCACTTGATTAGGTAGAAGCTAGTTATTCGTATGTGACGTAGTTATAACTGAGCGTATTTAAGCTATCTTAAATTCAGTTGGGGTCTGTAGTAGTATCCCCGTGTTATAGAATCTCACCTCCGCACTCTACCATAGTTCATATACCTTAATTAAAATTGTATTGTGTCTGTTTGATAATTGTTAATAAGAATTAATAAATCAAATTAGATTGGAAATAATGTCTGTGAATTATTCTGTTCCTCCTACACATCTAGCCGGGTTTAGAGGTAGACAAGAAGGTTCGGATGTAAGATGTAACCGAACGTTACCACAACGTTTTAAAGCACATCTCGTTGAAATTTGACAATAATTACGCTCTCAGCATGTAAAAAATGTAAACGTCAAAAAAAAAGACTTGACCCTTTTAGAAAAACAAAAACAAACAGATTTTTCGTTAGGTTCTGTATGGAATATTTTATTTGTTGTTTGTTTTTCTTCAGTATCTCGCACTTTGAAGCAACATGAGATCTGTTGGCGACTCACCTCGTACCTTTAAATCCCGGTCAAGTGATGAGGTTGACAACTAAATTTTACAGCTTTGAATTACTGACCAAAAACATCAGGATCTTTCAAAACAACAATTGATAATCTAAAACAGGGTTGGGCAAACTTTTCCTGGGTACGGGCTACTTCTAATTTTTTCAAGGTGTTGCGGTTTTCCCAATGGCGTAGGTGAGGTGAGCTAAGCAAAAGAGGTCTACATTATTTATTATAACTAATACTAATAAATACGGAAAACATGCTTACATATATAACTACAATCAAAAATCTAACCCATTTAAGACTGCGTTTAAAGTATCCGAATACCCTAAAATTGTGAATTTTGCCAAAAATAGACAATTTTTTTATGATTTTATTTTATAGGCCATCTTATTAGCTTTATAAAAACACCAAATTTATTATTTTCTGTTCACTAAAGCAAAAACTACAAGTATTTTAGTAAAAGCAGATGCTATTATTTTAAACAAGATGTCATACTTTAAAACGCGTTTTACTCGATTTTTTTTGTTTGTTTTGAAAATGCTCAAACAGGGCTAGTGATTGCTAATACAGTTCTGCAAATAATTAACTGAAAATATTTGTGTTTGTTATGTATAATAGTAGAAGTGTTTTAATCTTCAGATTTATCAATCACTGTTTTATTACAAAATTTACAGTCCTTTATGTGAATATAATCAATGTTTTTTAAAACAATTTCATATAATAACTAAGATAAAGTACTTTAATTTTTGAAAAAATTAAAATATCTCTTATCCTGAGGGTCATTTTGAAAATGAATAACATAGCAACACATCAGAATTGAAAAGTTGAAAATTTGTTCATAAACTTTTGGTACAAAATGGACCACGTTTATGTTATTTTTTGTCAATTTTTACCCATGTTTTTCCCATTTTAGTAATAATAATTTCTTTTTCTCTTCTTAATTTTAGCATATTTTTCTTAAAATAAACTGAACAAATCTAAAAACCACAAAAAATCTCCATATCTGCATTTTTTTTAAAAAAGCTGTCGCAAGCAGTCGGATGATACCTTAAAGCAAAACGCGAGATAAAAACATAACAATGACACTAGGCAACACCAAAAATGTTTCGGGCACAAAAGTAGTTTACTATGAAGTATTTCGGCCCACTAAACATGAAAATCCCCATAAAAACTTCTGATTAGCTCTTGTTTTCAAGGAACAGTTGTTTACGACTTTCAACTCAAGGAAAATCAATTCAGCTATATTTAGGTTTGAAAGACTGCTCGTACCAGTTTCGATGAACAACTATGTTATACCAGAAAGAGTTAAAAAGCAGTTTCACTTACATACATCACCCAAGTTTTCACATTTTCTCTATTCAGATCAGAATGCTATGAACTGTGTTAATAACCCCGACAACTTTTGTTACATTTGTGGTGAAATGACTTTTGCAGCCAAGAAGGGAACCAACACAGCCTAGTTGTGAAGACATCTTACTTCCTTTACTTTGGAGTGAAAGTAGGTGAACAGATAAACCATGTTCCTCGCACGTATGTTGTAACTTTTACTCAATGAGACTGCGAGAGTGGCGGGGTGGGAAAAAACGTGCAATGCAGTTTGCTGTACCCATAGTTTGGAGTGAGCCAACTAACCTTGTTGACAATTGTTATTTATGTATGATGGCCCACATGAAAATGGGTTGGTTAAGAAAGATGAAAGACCTTTTGCAGTATCCATGCATTCCATCAGCCATTCAGCCGGTTCCTCATTCAGCTGATATGCCGATTCCTGACTCCCCTAAAAAGTATGAGATTTTAAAGCATTATGCTGAAGAAGAATTCATTAGGTCTGAAACATCACATGACCCAGATATTTAAGTAGAAGATTTGAATTAACCCCACAGACTAAATCAAGCAGAATTGAGGGACCTCGTAAGAGATCTTGACTTGCCAAAGCAGAAGACAGAGCTTCTGACATCCAGACTGCATCAATGGAATCTACTCCTACCAGACGTCAAGATTACAGAGTACAAGACTCGTGAAAAAATGTTCTTCGTTTCTTTGAGAAGAAGGAACATGTGGTTGCATGTATTGGGGTCAATGGCATGATGAATCTCATGAATATCAGTTATGATCAAAATAACTGGAGGCTGTTTATAGACTCTTTCATGCTTAGTTTGAAAGCAATATTGCTACACAACGGCAAACTTTTTCCTTCCATTCCCATCGAAAATTCCTTTCAAGGGAAGGAAACTTATGCAAATGAGAAATTACTTCTAGAGTTAATAAAATACGAAAATCATAAATGGCAGATCTATACGGTGACTTGAAAATCATTGCCTTACTCATGGGAATAGTGTTAAGCTATACTAAGTACTACTGTTATCTGTGTTTGTGAGACAGTAGAGATCGAAAATCGCACAACATGCAAGACAAATGGCCATGTAGAAATCGAAAATCTGGTGAGATAAATATTCCAAATGATCCTCTGGTAAACCCAAATGACAATCTGCTTCCACCCCTGCACATTAAGCTGGGATTCATGAAGAATTTTGTGAAATTCGTGAACAAGGAAGGAGAGGCTTTACAAAACCTTAAATAGAAATTCCCACGATTGAATAATGCAAAGATTAAGGAGGGAATCTTCGTGGGCCTTTAAATACGCAAAATCATGAAGAACCCTGCTTTGGATCAAATTCTGGATGGGAAAGAGAAAGCACAGCCTGGGAAGTCTTTAAAAGTGTAGTATTAGGATTTTTAGGCAGCAAAAAAGATGAAAACTATCAACAGTTGGTGAAATAACTCCGAAAAGTTCCATGACCTAGGATGCAATATACCTCTAAAGATCCATATTTATATTCCCATCTCGATTTTTTTCCTAAGAACTGTGGATCCGTAAGTGATGAACACGGTGAAAGGTATCACAGCAATGGAACACATATATCAGGGTCGTAAGAATGAGTCAATGCTCACAGACTACTACTGGACAATTCTAAGGGATACTGGAGCTTCGTCATACAAGAGGCACTTCAAAAGGAAATATTCACAGGAATTAAACTAAAAAAATAATACTGATTTCTGATATAAGAACAGTGTTTTTTTTTAAACATGACTTATTGTATTGTATTTATTAGTTAATAATGTTTTTTTCTTCGAATTTTCCAATTAATTGATGGATGAACTGTGATATATCTTTAAAACAAGAGCTAATAAATAAATTTCATTTACATATTCGTTTTTCTCAACCCCAAATTAGTAAGAATAGGCTATTTAAAACTAGGAAACAGACAGAAAGTTGTTTTTTGTTGCCTAGTGTATAATCGTCACAAATATAATAATTACAAATGATGAATTTAATTTCAAACATTTCAAAATACATTAAAACTTCAAACATTTTCATTTAAAGTCAGTTATTGTAGCTATAGTCTGTAAAAGACTTAGTTTGCATAATGTCAGCCAATCTTGAATATTTCAGTATATCATTATTTACTGCTAATCTTCAGGCTGTCACCCCTCAATGTCTTGGTGGTTCACCCCCCGATCTAAAATGAAGAAACAGGATATTTGATGATGGACTAGCTTTTTGCCTATATATTATGAGACTTCCAGGTTTTAGAATAAAGTATTTTTCTGTTATTTCTGATTTTCTCAGGCATTAAGGGAGTGGAAATCGCCTATATTTCTCACAAAAAGACTCGTAAGACACTGAGAATGAGGGAAAAAAATATGCATGAACACTTTATGGAAAAAGAGGACTCAATATATGCAATGGATACATTTTAAGTGTAAAAGGATTTATTTTAATGCAAAAAAATTAAAATTTAATCTTTAAAGATATTTTTTCAGTTTCTAAATTTCCCACAAGATTAAGCTGTGAGAAACTTATATTAAAAGGAGAGGAATTTACTGTTTTATGAGGAATCGAAAAAGTACGTCAAAATGTGCAATTTTAAAACTCCGCAAGGTACTACCTTAAATATGCAAAATATTTTTCGCACTTACATAAAACAATGACCTAAGTCTAGTGAACCTATCTTTTAGTGGTGTTTTTGAATATAAATTCTTCAAAAAATTATGGTATTTTGTAACTTTGAAAATAATATCTATTTTTCATACATATAACTATTTTTAAGAAATTAGGCATTACTTACAGAAAAAAATTAGATTCGCTTTATGCACAGGTGACATTTATGGAAATATAAAATGTTTGGAGCCACGTAGGGCAGTATTTTTTTAAAGTGAACCTAAATTCAAAAAATTATGCTCTGGAGAAAAAGTTTGAAAACTAAAAAAACAACAACAATGTTTTCACATATCATACACTTGATTAATATTTACCTGCCTATTTTTTGTATGCCTGATTATGATATTTTAATCATTTTCTACAGCCACGATAGTAATTTTAAATTCAAAATTTTTCCTTTGTTTTAGCTGAATATGAACATAATTTTATAATACGTTTTCATTTAGGTGCCCATTTTTATTAAAATAATTCTTAAATTTATATAATATATTTTACACACATATATAAAACAATGGGTATATAAAATAAAGTTAACTAGTTTCTTAAAGAAATAAATGCATAAAAAATCTCTTTGAAAAAGTCATAAAACCCTAGAATTTTGAAAATCTTATTTTCCTTCTTTCTTCACTAGAAATCTATTTTTTTTAAAATTTTATATTACATAGAGAAAAATTTTTTTTTTCCATTCAAACGAAAAAAAATAGTGGTTTACATACATCCAATGCAAAATAAAAACTATACTTTTATAATAAGTCAAAAGAGGAGTAGTCATTTGTTAAATTTATATCAACGTTATTTTATGTTTTACGGTTATCTTATCAACAAACATATACGTGTTATACATTTTTAGATAGCAAAAAAAGTAAAATATGTACTCTATATTTTTGAAAATTAAAATTGAGAAATAGTTTATTTTTTAAAAATTATATGATGTCCTGTGGTATCCTCAGAGGTTCTTGAAAGCGACTATTTATGTAACACTTAAAATTATTACATATTTTATGCAACTGTATTTAATACAAAATTTGCTATTTATTTTAGACCAGGCTCACTGGGCTTCAGCAATGGTCTCATTTACCCTCTTGACTATCGCCATGTGTTGTCTGTTTGGTCTCGCTTTTACTCAGGACTGGCCCAGGCTGAGCAGGGTGGTACATCCCCAGACCCAACTGTCCCATTGGGATTTCCAGAGATTCCTACCTACCAAGAAGGGGAGCGAAGAGGGGCCATCAAACAGACAAGTGTTCACGGACACCCCCAAGAGATCTGTTTCCCTCTTCACCCATAAGGATGATGATTCTTTGAGAAGAACGTTCAGGGGAAGGATGAACAAGATTCGGAAACTCAGCCACATGGGACGGCCCCGTGGACATCCTCTCAGGTGGGGATGAAAGGGATGGAAGGAAGAGTCTTCAACAAAAACTAAATAAATAAAAATAATTGCGAAGATTTGTCAATTACTGAAAACTTCGACTTGTACTTTTTATTCACAATGTCTATCCTTGATAAGAATTTTGATGTGGATGTTCCTTTCGTGTATATTTGATTAGTTCTCCTGAAAGATGAGAGTTTATGTGTCAATGCTTGAGTTGAGTTGAGTTGTATTGCTTGTTAATATAAAGTGTGAATGTTTCTTAACAAATGTTTTTACAGTGCACTGTGATGAACAGTTTTGTTTTAATTTGTTTCTTTTGGGATTATCTTCCAAATGCTGAAGAACAGGTGAAATAATTAAAAATTCACAGCACAGTCTGTCTCATTTAGAATATTTATTTTTTAACAACAGGGATACGGAACACACAGAAAACATAAGTAACAAATTTAATAAAATCTAAAACAGTATGAACTTTATACATCTATTACACATAACATGAGTTTTCATGCATAACATGTGTATTATAAATAACAAAAGTGAAAGAAAAAAAAAGAATTAACACATGTAGGCAAAAGTTTCTTTATCCATACAAGTATTCTAAGGACAATCATTATTTAAATATTTATAAATTACAGAATATTTCTACTGATATGCTAGGAAACATTTAATATCTATATATTCATTTATGCATGATTGTAAATATGTTGAGTTTTAAAAATATAACTACTTTTATAATATCAACATTCAGTAAATTGGCGAATTTCTTCTTTTTTATCTTAAAATTTTTAATTAAATTTAAAATAAAGTTCTTTTTTTATTAAAATGAATTTCATATGGCATTTGTTTGATAACTCACACAATTTAATTATCTATTTAAGAGATGAATCAAATAAATGATGTTTTAATAAGATTTTAATTCGAAAAAAAATATCTTGCTTTCTTACAAATTGAGCAAAATGATATTTATTCCCCAGTTTGTTCTGAGGCTTTTTGGCTAAAAAATGACACGAGTTTAATGTTTCTTATAAATTTTAAAATAAAAATTCTGATATTTTTCATGAAATAATTCTTCTATTAATATTGTTTCGCTAATTGTTGCGGAAATTCATTTTAAAAAAATCTTAAAATGCATGTTTTTGTTAAGTATCAAAAGAAAAATCATAACTTACAATATTAATCAATTTAAAACGAAATATTTTGTTTTAACCGGAATTATAAATTTAATAATATACAGAAGATAAAACATTTTTGAAAAATAAAAATAGAACATATATATAGAATTATAATACTTTTTAGACACCTTCTTTGAATAAGAAATTAACAAAATTTCAAGACATATATTTTGGTAGTTTAAATAAAATCAATGTGCTTAAAATAAATAAGACTGAAAAATTTAACAACTAAAATAATATCAATAATCACAAATTTCAGTAATTCATTCAGAGAAATGTTTTCAATAGTTCTTAAAAAATATATATATATCCTTTTTCCTTGTATAATTAGAACTGACAATATACATAATGATTTCTTAAAAAATATTTTTTATTTGAGGATGCTGATTTTTGATTACAGCCTTTTCCATAAAGTTTATATAATTATTTAAACATTTTTTTAAATAATAAAAACCTCACCAATTTTCGATACATTAAACAGGCTCATTGATAGTTCATGCTTTGTTAAAGGCTTTATTAACAAATTACACAGTTAACATCAATTTATTTAACACATAGTTAATTAGGAAACTTCGAAAATAAATACAAATATTTCTTACACAAATATGTAAGCAAAGCGGCTAAAACTAAGAAAACAACCTTGGATATACGATAAATTTGATTTTCTTGGAGTTGATTTTTCGAATTCAAGAAAAATTTGAATAATTAGACAACCCTTTTTGCAACACCAGTAATGGGAAAACATTTTTAAATGTGAGCGAAAAGAAAAAAGAACTTTTTTTGGGAGAAGGCAATGTTATTTTTTATGAACGGCAAGACTGAAAACGACAACATATTTTGTAAATTAACGCTAATGCAATAATACAGTAATGACATTGTGTTTCTTGCTCTTTGAATTTCTTAACCTTAAGTACACACAAAAGCCAATAGTGAATAATTCCCCTTATTAGGAAGGGTTCCCATTTCCCTTGCAAAAAGATATTTTTTAAAAACATTAATTTCTAATATTTCATATGCAGAATTTTTTAAAAAAATCTTTGAAAATTTTAGCACATGCAACAGAAAGAGAACACACACTTTAATAAATTTTTCCAATAATGTAAATTGAAAATTTTTAAGCAACATTTAAAACTAGGCATCGAACTAAATAGAATCAATGCGCGACATAATTTATCGACCTTTGTTCTAGAATACCCAAGAAAAATTAACGAAATAATTAAAAGTTTCTGTTAAGTATACTTTGCTTAGCTAGCAACATTTACATTATGTACTGTATGCAATTTCGGATGTGTTTATGAAACTCAGTGGCATTTGCAAATTATCAAAGCAAAGTAAAAATAATGTTATTATAAATCGAAAAAAAATCGAAAAGGCCTACAAATCTATTTATTTTATTCAATGCAAAATTTTCCCTGGTCAAGTGAACATGGAATAAAAATTACAAAAAAGAAAAAAAATCAGCATTTTGTTTTTATGTAATATATACTCTTTCAAATGCAGAAAGTCACTGTTTCATTTCTTGTTTTAAAGAATAAAACATATGTATCTTTGGAAAATATCAACCATTTTTTATTTTTGTTAGTGACAACTATCACAAATACTTTTGTTAGATGTGTTGGAATTAATTTACACATCAGAGATCTTTTTGTTAAAGTTTTTTCACAGTAGCTAAATACAACCTTGTATGCTTATTAAATTATTGAAATTTATTCATCTCTTTGTTAGTTAATAATTTGTGTTTTATGTCAACTGGTTATTGAACGTTGCTATTTATTGAACATTTATCAATTAAATATTCATGTACGTTTTGAGGAATTTTATTTATAAATATGAAGTTTGAGAATTTTTTTTTAAAAATAGGTGTTTTTCCTAATAAAACAATATAAAAGAAAATTCTTTTAAAAATATTTTAGATACACATACTGTTTATCAAATGTTTTTGCCTTTTTATTTCAAGCAAATAAATTAAAATTTTTTTCACGCACACGCACATTCTATAAATATTTAAAATATATATAGTATACCATACAAGACATGTGGGTTTCGCTATCACCTCGTGCTCAAGGATGCTTGGTGCATTTTCCAAGCAGCGTAATCAGAAATATCATTTATTCTCGTCACACAATATAACTTAATTTTTTCCATCAATAACAAAATAGTCACTTTTAAACATTCCGGTCAAATATCAACATCTTATAATAAACTATGCTACACATATCAGTTTTGTTTGAAGAAATTTATATTTTAAAAATCTGTTAAAGAAACTTAACTAAATTAGCTACGATGAATGATAATGCTTGAAATAATTGGTCAACAAGCTGCATATATACTTTCTTCTAGCCCCATCTCAAAGGTCTAGGTCTATCGAATGTGTACCTGGACAATCCAAAATGGCCTCGAACATAGGTATTGAGAAACTGTGAACCTCCCGTATCGGTATTAGACTTCACGTACAAACTTGGTTTAGTCTTAGTGAAAGCACCAAGAACTCGCTTCGATTTTCTCCAGTGAGGTTCCGTCTGTGTCTCGGAGGACTTGTCTTTGGGCAGTAGGAAGAAATACAAGGGCGGATTTCCTTCATCTTCATCGAAGAATGTTCGAAATAGATCATCGACTGCAGTCTCCGAAGTCGAAGGGTAGGACATCATCCTCGGAAATGAAACCTTCTGAAAAAACAGGTAGTCATCTGGCCTCCTGGCATCGTAGGTGTTGGGATGGAGGTGACCATCGGTCATCAGGGAGGTGAATGTCACAGCAAGGACGAAGTATTCTACGAAATGCATATCTGAAACAAATAGAAAAGACAATACATGCAGTTAGACTGAAACATACGAGAAAAACGTGAGCCACGGTAGTGTGATTGGTGGAAAGAAGGGTTCATAACAGGAGAGATAGGAAGAAAATAATATAAGTCAGCGTTTCTCAAACTGTAAGGCGTGTTAACTCTACAAGAGGGATGGGAGTATATTGAAAAGCAGTAAACAAAAGATTATTTAACAAAATTATTAATTTACTGAAAGTAAACAAAATACATTCGAACATAATAAAAAATAAAATACGCGTTTACACTGATATAATACACTTGTAAATGTATCAGTAATACGCAATGTACTTTATAATTAATTTAACAATACTAAGTTAAGAACAAGTTTAGTAATTACCAGTGACTCAATGGGCTTGTCATTTATAAAATTATATGCAAAAATTAACACTTATTTTGATAATGTGTACGATTTATAATTATGTGCCCTTAACTGCCGATTAAAAATCACGAGATTCGCTCCCCAATGCCACCGTTTTCCACGATGGCATGCGTATATCATGTATTGGAGGGGAAGAAAAGGAATAAATAAAAGCAAATCCTCCGAAATAAATAAGTCCTTCCCAAATAATGTAACGGTCCTTTTTATTGGATTTCAAAGCCTTCGGAATAATTTAATGGATAGTAATGCACAGAAAAGATCGTACTTCGGAAAGACGTACATATATGTCCATGGAAATTAATGCTTTGGCTGAGCGAGTCGTTTATATATGCCGGTGGCACGTAAGAGGTCAAAATCGTATTGTTGCTTTGGCGTCAAAGTATAGTATTATTGAATTCAATACATTGTTATTGTATGGAGGGAGGGTGATGAAAATTGTGATTGAATATTGGGTCCCAAATATTGAAAGTTTGAGAAGCCCTGATGTAAGTTAATGCATGTTAGCCTTTACCTGATTGTCTAGTATACGTAGCCGCCGATGTATGTTTCATTCATGCTTCATGTTAGGGCTGTAATTCCATTAAAAACTCGAGTTGTAGTGGTGCTGATGCACATTAACCGTCATAATCTCTGTTAACTGGACCAGTGGTCAAAGGGAAAAAACTGAGTTTGGGCCATACGTTCGTTTTATTGTTACAAATTCATTCTATAGCTCAGATTCAGGTTAGGAAATTTTGACCAGGCTCAAAGCTCGGTTAGATACCCCACGCTTTCCCCCAATGACATTAATTTTCTCGTTAATCATTTTATTCTTATATTAAGAATTTTTTTTTTTTACTTTTTAGTTCGATTCACTATAAAAGAGTGTGTTTTATTTTTTTAAACTATAATTTGTTTCTCTCTCTCTCTCTCTCTCTATATATATATATATACATAATGAGTAAATCATATTAAAACTGCAGTAAAATTTTTTAATTAGAACGCAATACTTTTCAAAAATTGTCTTACAACATGTCTTATAACACACACATGTTGGTCTACTTAAAATATTTTCAAATACACTCACTTCCAAAAGTTAAGCATGGAGAGGAAAATGCTAATTTCCGGAAGCCAATCAGAATTGGAGAGGATGCAATTCGCTGCAGAGGTAGATGGAAGTATGCAAATATGTTAGGTAACAGCCAATCGTGCTTTCATGTCAAGAAATATGCAAAAAGGGCAGTCTTATGAGAAGCCAGCTTTATGAAGGGTAACAGAAGTTGATTGTAAGTGCTGATAGAAGGTGTTTAAACTTTCGTACACTTTGTTTTTAAGACATACGTGTTTCTATGACTTCCAGAAAACGATTGGAAGATTCTGAGCGCTGGTGTGCTGTGGAGCGCATTGAAGCAGGACAGTCGATCACAGATGTTGCTCTTTTTTTCGGCGTTCATCATTCTGTAATTTCACGTTTATGGAAACAATTCCAAACCCCACAGACGTTGGACGAAGGC